>VUQS01005328.1:20617-52006 GCA_015108495.1 Heterochromis multidens
TAAAACCACAGAGTTTCTGAGATGAGTTGGCTGCAATATGAAAGCAGGTCACAGCTAAAAGCAAACACACACACATGCATGCATGCATACAAAATCAGTGGAGTTATGTGAAAGGTATGGTGTCAGTGCTGCCCATTATACTGAGTCACAAAATTCTTGGTAATGCAAACATGCTCCTTTTAATTTCACCATGAGCTGTGATCTAACATCCTCTTATTTGCTGATTATGAAGTAGTTAAATATCTTGATTTTTCTGCTCTCCAATACACATGTATAATCATGTTAAAAATGTCAAGTTCTATTAATAGGTTTTTATCGTATAACCAAAAGTGTAAACAATTAGTGTGATGACATGTTTTTAATATCTTCTCCCAGCATGTTCCAAGCAATCATATTATTTTTAAATCTTTAATGTACATTAAGCCTCTTTCTATCCTATGAAATGTGCTCTACTGGGTTGATTTTGTTCAGACATTTTTGATTAATCACCTGCAAAATCTCTCCCACATCACCAAACAGTTTCAGCAGATGAATTTGAAAACAGACGTTCAGTTTATAAACATTTATCATGCTATACAGTGAAGGTCAAACATCAGAGAACTTTAACAATAACCAAAACATATTTCTGAGGAGAGCGGGAGTTTAAATAACTGGGAAAAATAATAATTCCACCATTAAATTTGATTTGTTTTTAGTTTCACATGTGGGGGGAAATAATAAATCACACTAATTTGGTTAAACCATCACTTACAAACAGTCAGTCATGTGTTATCATGCTGCAAACTCTCACGTAATCTCTCACATGCTCCGGTTAAATGAGATGGCATAACAAACACTCCATCAGGTACAAGCTATCGAACTCTTTATGATCCAAAAAGACAGACAAAGAAAAACCCCAAAATATTAAGTAAACATTAAGTAAAACTTATTTGTTTTACAGCTATAGTTAGATTTACTCTCCAAACAAATACTTTAGACATATATGCTGTCAGAATATATGCTCAGCTTACATATAAACACTATTATTGATTAAACTATTCAATAGTCAGCTACAAAATCTAAATGCTGTTTACATGAAAAGGCATTTATAACTACAATTATATTTTATAATATAATATAATAATAATAATGATGCCAACAGACTTAAACGAGGGAGTAAGCCTGAATAATGTAAAAAAAATTGACTTTAAAACCTATAATTAGATTTTGTTCCCATACTTTTAATTTTAACTTGCAAGAGAGCTTTTTTAATATTGTGCCAAGGCAATTTTGGCACAAGCAAAGACACTCAGTGTTTCCTCCACCACTCTGTAAATGAGAACTTATTTTACATCTAACATTGCTACAGATGTGCTTTAATTGAGATGAAAATGCATGTCACTTTTTATAGTGTAAAATGCGTGTACACTGGACCTATTTGCTTTGAACTTTTCTTAAACAAGCTGCAGGATTAAAGCGTTTCATGTAGCTATGCAGGGGCATATGCTCACACGCACAGAACTAAACCGCTATGCATCTGCTATAGAGGAGCATCCTGCCCCACACAGACTAGCATGCTTGCAAGCTTGTCTGTCACATTCAAAACCCATGTCTGAACCACAGGAAATACGTAAAACACGCACACACATAGACGCAAACGCATTCGTGCATACATGCACAGGTAATAAAACATGCGGATACCAATTTTGACATACTCGCTGCAGCTCTGCAAAGTAAAATGTGCATGCATTTATGCAGAAAATGCACAAATCACACAGGAGTTACATTTTAGTTATAACCATGAAATGGTGACACAAAACAGAAAAAAAATATATCACAGCATTCCACCTGTGTTAGTGCAGGAGATCCTGATGATGCATTGAGGTCAATGGGATGAATTGGGTTTGTGGCAAGACCATGGCCTGCTCTATTCTGGTCTGCCTGGGGCTGAGATGTGTGCGTGTGTGCTGAGAGTTGGGGCATTTGGGGTAAATGAGGTCTTCGGTTTACGGGTGCTTTTATGTGAGGCTGCAGCACTTCAGCCTCCAGCTGCTCCGTTGCCATGATGTGGTGCCTCTGTGTACCTCAAAGCTGAGCGTAAATTTACCACTCTGGTGAATACGAGTGGTTCACAGAACACACAGGCACAATGTGATAAGCACTCTGAAGCAAAACATCATAAAACTAGGAGGCGCTCAGTGGGGTGTTTAGTGTTGTCTTTTTTATCACTCCTCTTCCTGGTTTGATTTTCAAAATAATACCAACTAATGTTTAATAGTCAACATGTTGTGTGCCTTTTAAAGGCAGCATTATGTGATGTCTCAAACACAGATAAAGGAAGTAGAGTATATCTGAGATTGCTGCACTGCATACAATTCTGTATTTATGAACACAATGAGAAATACTTGGTGAAAACTTGGGATAGAGGTTTGCACGCTTTCTAAACTAACTACAGGGAATAAGCAATTAAAGTAACATATTACTTGATTGGCTAGAAGGTGGAGTAGAAATGTCAGATCATTTAAAATATCATTCAAAAATGAATACATAAATTGCTTCTGTTTAAAGTGAGAAGAAGTTATACGTGTTACTTCCCTTATATTTAAATTCAGTTTAAGTTATTCCAATAATTTAGTTGCTTTTAAAATTAAAACCCAGCTATGTAGTTGGTAGGAATTCAGATTGTACACTTCTAGACTGTAAAATATTAAATTTACTTTGTCTTTAAGTACTTTTACGTCTCAGCTATCAACCAGACCATCACAAAAATACAAAAGTTTAACAAACTGGATATCCTTTGCGAGGCCAGTAGAGTAGAAAGGAAAGCAGAGAGAGAGAGCGTTGGGGGAACTACATAAACAGGAAGTGGCCTGGGGGGGGGGACTTAAACCCAAGCCCCTGCAATTGCCTTTCAGCATACAGGTTGATGGCTCAACCCCGTGAGCTATCCCAGCACCCCAAGATTTGAAAATTATAGGTTATGAATTATTTTAAGTTGAACCAACTTGGAAATTTTCACAGTAGATTCCTATTTAACCGGTATTGGGTGAAGTCATTGCATATTTTAAAGGTACCACTAAATAATGAAATATAAATATAGATTCTGCCACAACCCCCAACCGGTCACTGCTGGAGGTTTCTTCCTGTTAAAAGGGAGTTTTTCCTTCCCATTGTCGCCAAATGCTCATTCATAGGGTGTCGTCTGATTGTTGGGGTTTTTTCTCTCTATTATTGTAGGGTCTTTACCTTACAATATAAAGCACCTTGAGGTGAGCGCTACATAAATAAAATTTAATTGAACTGAAAATGAATGAAAACAGAACAGATTATGACTTCAAAACTAACTTGTTCCTCTTCAAAACTTCAGTCTGAAAATGTGAATCATTATCTCTGAGGTGTGATGTGATTACTGGGACAAAATGCATTTATTTTGCACTGTGTTTCATTAAATACACAGATGGAGCTGTTTGACATTCAGCCTGCACAGCTCTTTGCCAGCAGTTGCGTTAAGCTTTTGAATCAACCTGCTGTAAAGGAAGCTGGATGCTCGGTCTTTGTGTTGGCACAGTTTCTAAATAACAGGAAGAGCTTTGGTTAAGGGGGTCGGACGGAGACTTTACTACCTGTAAACATGGTAAATATGTCTTAAAGGGTTGCAGCAGGTGCCAGAGGCAAAAAACTGCACTGAAGGAATACGGCTACATCCCTCACCTGGCAGCTGCAACAAAGCTAAGCTTTAATCTTATCTGTCCTCACTCAGCTTATCGATGCTGATGGTGATCTAATGCAGTGTCAGCTTTCTCCAGAAATATCTACATTGCAGTGGCAGAGTTCTCCTTTTTTTAGCAGCCACAGGTTACCATATACTGTACATGCAGCACTCCTCGGGCTCTCTGGGATACGGCCTGCTGCACAGTGTGTGGCGACACGGCGCCCCCGCTGCCCCTCCTCTCAGTGTGGTTACCACAGTCTCCATGTCTGCTGGAGCCAATAAATAAATAATGGCCCCGGCGATCACTTCCAACGGTGATACTGCATGCTAAAACCGCTGCATCTGGGAGCGCCTCGCTGACAGTGAAAACAACAACACAAGCGCACACATACGTAGACACACAGAGACACACTACACAGATTAATGCTGAGCTGGTAACACTAAAGTAATTTCTCACACAGCTGCAACTTTCTTTCCTAAGCTCTCTAGAATAACGGTTTAGGCTGCTCAGCTGCTTTCCAAATTAATATAAATAAATGTGTGTGACAAGTTAGGAATTTTTTAGTTTTTTTATTTGTTTCTTACATAGTCTTATGCCCACTTCCTCTTTGGGGTGCCAATGCCTGAGAATTTCCAGAAGTGCTTTGAGTAGTATGTAAAAATTTTAATGTAAGTTCAACATAGACTGTCTCTGAGGCTATTTATACATAGAGTATGCGCAATAAGTGACACACTGTAAGATACTCCTGTACAAATACAGGATATTTCTTTGTGAATAATTAAAATACCACAAGTATTCTAACTTAAACATTTGAGCAGATCTGTATAGTAACCTTATGTTTTACCAACATAACTTTCAGTAAACATAAGGGAATTTTTTTTTACAATAATGTACTGTTTGTTGGGGAGAAAAAAAAAAGATTAACAGGAAGATACTGTACATTTTACAATATGATATAGTAATTTTTTCTTTGTTGAGCGCCTAAGACTCATGGAAATGCAACTGCTCAAGTTCTAATCGTTAATTTGGAAATGCTGTGATGTTATTTCAGTTATTTTGTGGCCGAGAACAACGTCAAAGTTTAGCTATCACTGCCATGAGCATGGCTTCTGTAGTGATTAAACACGTCCAAGCAAACATTCAAGGGCAGATGTTAAAGTATTTAATATGGCACTACTCTTGTAGAAATTGACACAAAGCTGATGTCTTGTCAAAGTTTAAGAAAGGCAAAAAACTGAGTAGACAGGTGAGAATATTCAGTGGCTTTACAGTAATTTAACAGCTAAAAAACTGTTAATTTACTGTAATGAACTCTATTGTAATACACCCTATCGCAAACAAAGTAAGAAACTTACTTGTAGATTACTTGTAGGCACACTGTAAAATACCAGTTTAATGCTGTCAAATAACACTGCCAGTACTTTACTGTAATTTGACAGTGAAATTTGACTCTGAGTACTGAAAGCAAACAGGGATACTGGTAAGTGGAATGAGCATTGTAATATAATTAAAAGAAAATCAGGAAAATGAGGTGTGAGTGAGAAGTCAGGACATTGGACCCGTGTACGCAGCCCAAAAATGGGCTCCCATGGCCTATCCTAGAGGCAGGCAGGATCATGGTGTTTGATGCAATGACGGCCACTTCATTATAAAAGCCTCCTCAAGTCCCACGCTGCATTCCACGTTTATGGGGAACATATGGGGAAGCCTGCAATTTTTAGACCACAAAATAAGCCCCTTTGCAGCTGGACGCACGACCGCACTGGGTCCTTTTTGCTTGCGAGCCACACCCGAGAGGCGTAGGACCACTGACAGTGATTAAACCACCACAGTTTTCTCAGCAAAACAGGAGTTATATTAAGCTTAAATACAGGGGCTTGATAAACAAGGCCTGGGCAGGGGAAAAAAAGAATTGAGAAGAAGACGGCCACAATGATCTTCAGACTATTTTCCCCTCACGGTCATGGGCAGTGCAAAGCCATGAGATACATTTCAAAACATGAAGCAGATGTTTACCTAGACAAAGAAGAAAAAACACACACTAGACTGAGGCCTCGACTCCAGCGCTTTCTTCAAATGTCAAGTTTGGACAACACTACAATGGAGCTAGTTCCCATTCTTGCACAATGCTGTGGGATGGTTCTATGCATATGTGTGTGTGTTTTTTGTTTTTCCTTTATTTCTCAGTGAAAATCCAGATGCAGTGTCTTTGTTTCCACAAGCGGACAAAAACAAGGAAATTGACAATAATCTAAAACAGTTTGCTCTTTTGGAAACAAATAGCAGAAAAATATATTTCTCACTTAAATGAAATCTGAAGAAGAAAACATGACTTATTACCAGCAGCATGTCTCACTTGCACAAATACAGCCACATAAAATGATTATAAACTGAAACAACCACAAGGCTCTGTACTGTGAAACCAGTACTCTGCACTCCAGAGCATCCTCCTGTTGAAAGCAAACAAAGATGAGACCAAAGCAGAAGTCAAAGACCCCCAGCTCCAAACCAGCAAAACCAAACCCCTGTCTGTGACCCTAACCCTAACGGCTCAATGAAAGTACAAATTCTAACTGACACGCATCAAAAACTATTTAAAATTTTCACATTTCTCAAAAAACAACTTTTAAGATTAGGCTTTGGAGCTAGGGTTGGGGTCTGACCTCCAAGGGTTAAAACTCAAGAATTTAAAATATAATTCAACATAAAGGTTTGGCAACCCTGTCTTTGGATTTGCAGGGAGCAGGTTTTCCCCTCCAGGCCTGTGTGACAGCACTACCTCTTGTTCAGCAGGGAGACATAGAGCTGTAATCTGTCCCTGGGCTGGCAGGCCAGGGCCGAGGCCATGTCGGGAGGCAGCAGAGGTGTTAGAAGAGGAAGCTCCGCTGTGTGTGAGGTTAAGTCAGAGGCCTATAGTGGCCGCATGGACGGACTGATAAAAGCCCTGGGGCCACGGCTGTGGCCTCAGCATTCGGCCACACTCGCTGACACGCCGTGTCATTTAGCCCGCGCTGCCGCCTAACTCAACGGCAACTGCTCATTTACAGGGCAGTGCGGGCTACCAGGAAGAGCGGCAAACTCTCGCTCTCTCTCTCTCTCTCACACACACACACACACACACACACACACACATTCAGAACATGGTACTGTATATACACATACAAACACATGCTGTGGTCCATGCAGCAGGTTTGTCCAGCAATTAGCAGATGTGGGCTGACATCCATACACAAAGAGGTGTGAAACAGAAACAGAACAGAAACATGCACACAGACACACACACAAAGAAAGCAAGTGGGTCACATGAGTGACCAGACGGTGGTTTGGGTCTGTTGTCCCATGGCCAGACATGGTCAGTGTGTCACTAGGAGACAGGAGAAAGGAGAGAGGAAGTGAGGATCCCAGAGGTTTGCAAATGCCATCTATTTGCACACACATGCAGATGCCGTACTGTAAAATCACCAGCTTAACAGAATTGCAGCAAACAGTAAGTCTGCATATGTTGATCGTTAACGAGAGACACTACAGGTGAACAGTAAAAAATTAACTAATAAATATTCACATGGAAACAGGAAAAAATATTTTTAGTTCTAAAAGTTTCCAGAAATTGCATTTTAAATATGCAAATGAAGTGTTATCTATCTAAGTATGCACCAATTTGCATATTTTCCCCAAGAAATGTGAACATTGAATAACGTCAGGTCCAAGATTCATTATGAAACTTTCAGGTTTTTACAAAAAAAGTGTAGGAAACATTTTCTCTTCCCTTTATCAATAATAAAATACTGTCAACAACAACAACAACAAAAATAAACTTTCAGGATACAGACAAAAAAAAAAAAGCTAAAGTTTTATGTAGAAGAAGAGGAGATTCATAGCCCAAAGCATGTGAAGAAACTCATTTTGAGCTTACATATGTAGATATACACATACATCTTCAATGGAAATTAGGTAACAGATTACACCATGAAAACTTACCCAGATAAGTGCTAACTCTATCTCATTAAATACACACTAATTTGCATAAACGTCTCATAGACAAAGTGCAGTAAATCACATCTGAATGTTTGAACGTCATCGTTAATGAAACAAGATATATTGTAGAAACATAATCTTTGTTAACCAGCTTCTTGCCTGTAGTGCCGTGGCTCAATTTCTCTGTAGTCTGAAACGACATGAATCATTTCCTGTTTTGCTCACAACTATAAAAGAAACTTCCAAATAAATAGTTCAAAATTGCCAAAAATAACACAATATGTGATATGCTATCACGTATTGGGCTCACACCGTTCAGGCAGTACAAGCAGCCACATCAGTGAACACTTTTCCGTTCTTAAATTCAACCTAGAAAATGAAAAAGTGTGAAAACCACAATCAGGTTAAATCGCTTTGCACTTTCACAGGGGAACGAGACTTCAGTTGCCCACAAATGCTAAAGTTTTATAAAAATATCGCATATTGCATAAGGAAGTTCAGGTAAAAAAAAAAAATGGAAGGCATTTATTTAATATCTATATAAGTTATGAGGTAGGCTCTAGCTTAAATTTTTGCATTACGGAGGTTCAGATGTGTCAGGATTAAATGTATACAAATCTAAAAGAGGGCAAAATAAAGAGAAAAAAAGAGAACTTCAAAGACAGATGGCAGAGGAGAGAACCTAGGCAGAGTCGAGCCGTTCTGCTTCTGATGAGACTAAGATTATGATACTATCAAGTGGTAAGTGAGGGTGGAGGTTTTGCAGGCCCAAAACCACCGGTTCTTACAAACACAGATGTGCCGTGAGTCAGACAAACATAAAACTAGCACAGGACATACATACGCAGTGGAGAACAGCATGCTCAGTGTTGTTCGGCAGTTAGAGACAACGCTTTCCTGTCTCCTGAAGCCACAGCTATCTCTCATTTTCTATTTCTCCTCATCTGATTCAGTCCTGTCTTTTTCTCTCTCCTGTGTTTGTGTTGGGCTTAATACATTTTAATGTCTCTCCAGCTCCTCTGCAGTGGTTTTTAGTGCTCTTTCTGCAAACCTCAGTGAGCCACAGTGGCGCAGGCCGCTGCCTGGTTTGAACTCAAAAGAAAATAGAATATTTCCAAAACTTGGACGACCAATGAAAAATGAGAATGAAAACGGCGAGTCAGAGAAGAAGAACCATGGAAAGTACAACCCGAAAAAGAGAAACCAGAGAAAAGGCAAAGACGATAGGAGAAGACGGGAGGGAGGGGAAGGAGGGTGGGAGGGAAAGGTCCGGTGACCTCACGTGACATGTGACGTGGGCTCCACCACTCACGGAGGGGAGTGTGTGTCTGTGTGGAGGATGGCGAGGAGGATGCAGATAGACTGTGGCTTTTAGCCTTTTACTAGCACTGAAGCTCCAGTCAGGCCACCACCATCGTGGAAGAGAAAGAAAGAGACAGACCACGCTAACAAGCTAGCTGGCTAACCTCAGACCTTCAGGCCGCTGACAGACCACCACAAAACCGACCCTCCCCGTCAGTCTGCTCTCACCACCCGGGCACCGTTAGGTGGGCCCCCTCTCATCTCCAGCCCTGGTGAGTCCACCTCCGCACCTGGAGACACAAATGTTGATGCCTGCCTTTGTTTAAACTGCTTCTCTCTCAACCACATTTGCTGTTTTTCTTTTCTTTCTCCCTCTGACCCTCTTCTCTTCACTTCTCTCTCTCTCAAATGTCTTGTGGTGCTGCTGCTAACACATGCTGCTGCTCTCTCTGCAAGCTTGTGGCTTGGGATTCCTGTGGTAGTCACAAACCCTAGATTCTTGGTTGCAAAGAGTCTCAGAGCTCCAGGAGTTTTGTCCTCTTGTGCTCTCCTTCCTCCCCTCACTTCTTTTTATGCTACTCTTTTATTTTTGTGTTTCAATCCTCCTCCTTCCCCCCCTCTCTCAGAGGTCTGTGGAGATTGACTGCAGCGAGGGCTCCACACCATTCTGGCTTCTCTGTCATGGCATCCAACAGCATCTTTGACTCCTTCTCCAACTACAGCAGCAGTCTACTAAGAGGTAAGTGCTGATCCTCCCCTCTCCACTCCAGTCCGGTCACCCTCTGACCAGTTGTTTTGAATGTGAAGCGCTGTGAGTTTGACAAAAAAAGCACTGACAATACCACATTGAAATGTGAGAGCTGGTTGCTTCTTGTAGCGTGTGAATGCATTTATCTGCCTGTGACATGTGCTGAAATAGGTTCATAAAGAAGGATGTGATTTGCACAGTAGCCCTCATCTACTTGACTGATATGTCCCATAAAGGCCTCTCAGCTCCTGTGTTTTCTGTAGGCTTGATGGAGTAGTGCCATAATGGGAATCTCACCACAGACATTCATTATCAAGTGAAACCCAGCGCTCTCTCAGTGAGAATACGAGCTCAGAGGCTCCATGTGACTGGGCCCTTTACTGGAACACGGCAATACAATAAAAGAGCAAAGAAAAAACATATTAGGCTTTCTCGCTCTGCTTTACTTCCAGGAGGTACTTTTGGTCTGTGTGGTGAGGTGAGTGCACTATACTCGGCAACGCTTAACGCCAGCCTCAATGAAGAAGCCATTTGTTGCCATGGCAATTCCAATCTGGCGGCTTTTTATTTGCAGTTATGCTCTCTTCTCTCAAAGAGAAAGATTGAAACTTTTACCTGATTTGTATACTTCTTGTGTTTATTCCTGTAAGTGATGACAAACACAAAAATGTAGCAGTCAGTCTTGACACTAAAGTTGTTAATCTGATGGCGGCTGAGTTGTTCTCGCTGTTCCTCACACAACCACTGAGACACCCACTGAAAGGCAGCAGAAAAAATAAAAAACCCCTTCCCAATTAAGGCCTTGTTGCCGTGTTAATTAGAGACAGCCACAGGAGAAGCACTACCAGTTGGTAATTGTTTGCAGAGTATATCTTAAAATCTCTGGAGCCTCACACACTCTGTACATCTGTGTCTCACATGAGAACAATCCTCTGATATCTACAGTGGAACCGCAGTGACAGGAGATGATGTTCTAGTGTTCTCACAGCTTCTACACACACTCAGGCATTTATAGTTTCCTCATGACAACGCTCAGGCTCCCCTTTTCTTCTATATAACCGCTGGATCTGCATCCCTTTATCTCCTCACCGTTTACAGATCAGTGTGTCACCAACTTCAGGGTTCACGCCTGCTGTCTTTTAACCTCTAATGTAATCTTCTTTTGGGGACCTGATTTTGTCTTTGAACCCTACCACAGCAATGAGGCGGCAGTAGGAGACAATGGGTCAGAAGGGGAAAGAAGAGACAAGCATTTAATATGGTGATCAACCATTGGAAATCATTAGTGAATATGCAATATCCTTTTACAATTCGTTCTGTCAGGAGACTGAAACCAAACTGCAAGAGAACAAAGGCCAAGACTCATTAAATTCCCCAGTTCAATCTGAAAGCATTTCAAACCAGGACTACCTCATGTAAGCAAAATACCCCAGCGGTTAGTTTAACAACTTGCATTACACAGGCAAAGCAATTTGGCCAAGGCTCTCTTTTTTAGACTCAAATCAAACTGAAATTAAGAGGAACAGTTACAGAAAATCAAGAAGACTGTTAAATGTCTGGCTTCCTGAGCTCTGACTTTAATACAGTGCGACATGAAGCGTATGGAAATACTGCATTCAGCTCCTTAGAAGTCAGGAAATACTACCGTAAGCAGCATCTTATTCATTTAGAAAAACACAATCATTCAAGATCATTCCGATCTTTGACATCTTTGTTTTTTTTCAAATCATGCTACCTTTTTATTGGAGCTTTAGAAAAAACTATCACAAAAATATCAGCACTATACACACAGCATCAGTCTATAAATGTTATACTGGTTAACTTTAGATATTTCAACCGATCTCACAGAGCAGACACACAACACATGTGATGTGCAACATCAGATGCACTTCGCGTGAGAAGCGAGAGGACGCCTCACCTCAGAAACCTCAGTCCTCCGCTAAAGTTCAGGGAGACACACAAACACACACAGATACACATGAGCATACACGACACGCACAAAAAGTCACAAAGGGAACAGACACCGTTGCTCTCATCGACTTTAACTCAGTATAGATCACAAGAAAAAGCTAATAGTCTGATAGTACGTTGTGAAAGAAACAGGCAGCGACAGGGAGAGCTTTGCGACATGGTAATCTGATGCAGACTCAGAGCTGCTGCAGTTTGCTGATAATAACCACAATGAGGCTACACCTGCTAACCCTCACACATCAGCACCACTATTTAATCAGAAAGCAGCATTTCTGAGACATTTTACCTTTAGAAAAAAAAAAGCAGTAGCTCCTAAAAAGAAGCACCGGACTTTCCCTCTGTGAAGCAAGGTTGTATAAACTTTACTGAGTTTTCTGATCCTGACGTACTGGCAGTGTTTGCATCAGGTGGAGTACCTGCTTTATAGCAGCTGTGTGGTGGGTCATTTCCTTGGCTCAGTATCTGTCACCACATTTCCCTCCACTTGGAAGGCCCACTGTGTTCCCTGCAGGCTGTTTTATATTCAAGGGTCCAACTTCTTTTTTTTTTTACACTCTTGGGAGCCAGCTCCCTTTGTGGCAAAGAAAAAGGCCTCAGTTTATTAGGGTGGGAATGGTTTTATATGTTTGGCTTATTGAGCTGCATGAATGGAAGTGAAGGCTTGTGTGTGAGAAATGCGCCATGCCTCACCAGAGTTGTATTTTAGAGGCTTCTGGGAGGTGGTCTTGTTTGTTCTACAAGTGTTAGGAAGGGGAAAAGCCAGTGTGAGAAAAATACCGTTTATATGCTTCAAAATGAATCATTCACAGAGGATAAAACTCAAGATGAATTTCTACCCCAGAACCACTGATAAATAAAAAGGCCTTATACAGTAGCTAAAAAAAAAGGCTATAAATTTAACTGAACACATGGCTGGCCTCTGCTGAATTTATTAATAACAAGTCACATGGTGAATATTTTTTTTTCTCCTCTCTTAAATTAACATGCTTGATTGGAGCCCGTTCAAAATCCTGCTGAGTGTGAGGCCCCTGAGTGACGCCAAAACAAAAAGACTGGTTGAGCTGGCTCAAGTCTGTAACAAGATATTAAGAGTTTCAATATTTTAAAGTGAAAGCAAATAATAGAAAACGCATGACAGCCACAGAGCGGCGAAATCCTGTCTCCAATTTAGCCCAGTATAATATCTATTTATAAAACTCTGAAGGCATATTGGATAGAAGGAGCGCTCTGGACTTGATTAGGGCTGTAAACGTTTTTGGAGGTACTTATTTACTTTTTGGGCCGTCTCGCTGCTTTCACCGGCTGTCAACACGACGTTTTGGGGAACACTCTTAGGGGGTTGCCAGTAAAATGGCTTCCAGGTAGAGCACGCAGAGGGGCGTGCTGATTATGTGGTCGACTAATCCTAAACGTGCCTCCGCCCTTGCAGACTTTTGGCTGAAAACACCAGCTCTGCACTGGTCAAGGTTAAAGTTGTGTTAAGTGTAGTAGTAAATACAATTTTCTGGTGGTTAGCAAGCAACCACAGGGGCCAAATTCTTTGCAGCCAATCTGATAATATGGATTTATGCTATAAAGGTTTCTCTGACTAAAAATAAATAAATAAAAGAAATAAAAAAGTGGTCTGAAAGGTTGAGCAACTTCTTTCAATAAACACTCCTGGTATGTTTCTGTGAATCTGCTGGAAAGTAAACTGGAGGTGTGCTGACTGTGAAGCAGCATCCTGTGAAGGGTGGAAATGATCCGAGGCTGCTGTGAGATTCAGCTCCGTGCATGTTAAACTCTGATCTGGCCATGCATTGCTGCATGTATGTTGCTGACAAAATCTGAGGTCTAAAGAAAGAGGACTGAAAATGCACTATAGACTTGACATAAGAATTAAAGAGAGTTAAAAAAAAAAAAAAAAAAATTTCCTGATATGATGCAAGTGATGTCAGAAGAATTTATGATGTCTAGACCAGCTTTTTCAGGAACAAACTATATGTCTGGAGGAAAATATGCAGACTTTGAAAATGCTCGCATAATTGGATAATGAGGTGGAAATGATCACAATATAAAATTCTTGAGCTTGATTTCTAAAAAGTAATGCTCATACCCGATGAGGCTCTTCAACTTCTGTGAGTCATCTCTTTACGGTTAATTTGCTTCACTTACGAGCTGATAATATTTCATATAAACCCTTACGTTAAAATGATTAAATCCACACAACTGTTATTAGACTCTTCATGATCTCATTCATCCTGTATAGCGGGCGACTAAATTAAGGAAAAGCTCCTCTTGCAATTCGGATTCTTAATTTTGTTTTAAACCTACGCCCTAAACCACAGGCCAGCCCCACAGCTTATTACATGGTAAGGCTGGGATTGTAGAAAAAACAGGAGTATTATTGTAAGCTAATTTATGTATTATTAACCTAAATTTATGCAGCAATTATGCTGGTGGATGGAATTTGCTTGCAATTTTCGGCAAAACTGGAAATAAGATAAATAAATCTTAGTAAAACCTGAAATAAGCATTTGTTTCATCACAGGTTTAGTTTGTTTTCAGTAACTTCGGCTACAATTAGAGAGCTGTGTCCTGAGCTTGACTCAGATGAAGAAGACGTACTGTTTGGACCCCTCCCTATGTCGTTATACAGATGTTGTCAACAGCATCTTTTCTGCTGATGTAAAAAGGAGGTAAAGCAAAAACTGCCTGTGACTAAGCACAACGCCGATTCCTGTGCACTTTTGTTTTTAACATTACAGTTGCATTCTAACCCACAAATTACTTTAATGGGCGGGCATGGGTCTGCTCTGCAGCACATAAAGTGACTCAAACTTATGGAGATCCCACATGTTCAAAAACATATCAGCAGACAGAAACTTCTATTTTTTTATGAAATGGAGAGCAGAAGAAACAGAGTGTTTTACTTTATCATGTGTGAAAGGTTAGTAAAGATCTAAGGCTCAGAGGAACTCATTCTGTCACCATCAAAAGGATTAAAAGCAATGTTTTTCACAGACAATCCTTCCTCCACACTGAATCTTCACTTCATTATGAGCAACTTTAATCATGCTCAAAACATCCTTATAGCCTATCCTTCTTCCCATAAGCAATAAAGAAAACACTTAATTACGGTGGAGGAAAAATGCAGATAATGATAGGATGTGAGTGGCTGCAGGCTATGAAATGTTTTCTGATTCTCTATTTTCCACCATTTTCCCAGAAATTTTTTTTCTTGACTTGTTTACATACAGCTAATTGTCATTGCTGCAATAAAACATGTTTTTTGGGTTGCTTCTTCCCTCCCCTCGAACATAACTTTAACCACAGGGAATTGATTTTTGTGGAAACAGCATTTCAAAAATGGGATTTTAGTTTTCTCTTGGACTGCTCATCGGGGGGAACAAATGAGTGACGGTGCTGCAGTAATGGGCCACCTAATTGTGCTTTCCTTTTCAGCACTGCAGAGGGGGTGGCAAATTTGAAAAAAAAAAATTATCACTATGACCAAAATATCGAGGAATTAGTCAGGCATCGTGGGAAATATTTGCTGTCTGAGACAGAATGATTGATATTACTTTCATATAGTATTGGCACTTAAATTTGAAATACCAGCCACCTAGCTTAGGAAAATGGCAAGCCTGGCTCTGGCTTTAACAAATTTTATTTCACAGATACAAAAGCTAAAGAATAAAAATGGCAGTTGGCATTCTATGTCTGACTACTTTGTGGTCAGATTCTGTCTTCTGAAGCGCACAGTGATGAGGAAGTCACAGTGTCTGGATAAGAAACAGTCTGAGACTTACCCCCTGTAAAACCCAAAATTGGTTTATGCTTTTTTTTGTCTCAAGTAAGCGTATTTTCCCAAAATGTTTGCCTACTGGTTTAAAAAAAGATGTTTCCTTAAATTAATTTAAAATTACTATCTACCTCCTTCACAAATGCTGCCCATATTTTATTTCTGTGCACGTCTACATTGTGGAACTTCATGCAGAATTAAGATAACGATCTTCTGTCCCTCTACTGCAACAGGTTTTTTTTTAAAGTAAACTTAGGGAGCCTGTACTTTCTCTGCAGCTGCTCACTTCTGTATTATTTCAGTAGGAAACACCATGCCAGGGATTCCCCCTCAGCTGTGCAGCAGAAGTGGCCCCTCCATTTCTTCTCCTTAGTCTGTCTGCGCTGAGGTCACTCTGTCTGCTGCAAATACTGTTCTCACGATCGCAGCCATCACGAGCGTAAAACTACAGACAAGTAGTGACATGTATAGGCTGCATCCACGCACATATCGAAGTCCACCGCCTGACTCCTCCCCATGCTGAGTCAGAGAGGAGCAGTGCATGTCAACATGATGACTGTGACATTTTCCCATTGTAAATGCTGTCTGACCTCACCATAATAGCTGGTCAGGACTAACATATGGTCTCCTGATGCCTTAGTCCAGCAGAATTACCCACATGGTGACTAAACACACAGATGACTTAACAGGAAAATATCAGCAACCGCATTCATGATTTTATAAGGTGTTGCAAGCTTAAAAAATATTTAACCAACTACTGTGTACTGTGGTTACTACTGTAATGTCAGAACTGAGAGTCTGTAACCAAATAAGCATTTCCTGTGAGACTGTAAAACTTACAGAAAATCTTAAGTGTGACCTGGAAAGAGACTCATTTTTTTTTCTGTTAGATATGAGATGTGAAAGACCAACCATCCATCCATCCATCCTCTTAACCACTTACCCATTATCAGGGATGAGCTGGAGACTATTCCAGCTCAATTTGGGTAAGAGGCAGTGTAATTATAATCACAACAACAGTCACCTCAAGGTGCTTTATATTGTAAGGTAAAGACCCTACAATAATACAGAGCAAACCCCAACAATCAGACGATCCCCTATGAGCAAGCACTTAGCGACAGTGGGAAGGAAAAACTCCCTTTTAACAGGAAGAAACCTCTGGCAGAGCAAGGCTCAGGGAGGGGCAGCTATCTGCTGCGACCAGTTGGGGGTGAGGGGAGGAAGACGTGACAAAAGACACACTGTGAAAGAGAGCCAGAGATTAATAATAACTCATGATTAAATGCAGAGTGATGTATAAACACATGGTGAGTGAAAAGAGGTGAGAGAAGGAGAAACGCTTAGTGCATCATGGCAAGCCACCAGCAGCCTAGGTCTACTGTGGCATAACTAAGAGAGGATTCAGGGACACCTAATCCAGCCCTTACTATAAACTTTATTAAAAAGGAAAGTTTTAAGCCTAATCTTAAAAGTTGCAATTATCAATAGGAACTGGTTTACTTACTATCAGTAACTACTCCTTATGTTTAGTCATCAATTGCAACTTCTTATCCATTATTTTAGCTCACATTTCCAGCTGTTTGCTTCTATCTAGCTATTAGCCATACTGGTAGGTATCAATTTCATCTTGTGTATGCATACAATACAGGAAGCTACTAACTTATAACTATTTTTTTTGCACTTTTTGTCCATTTTTAAAAATCTATTTAAAGCTTTTATTTTGGTTATCTCTTTCTACTATTTATCTATTTCTTTTAGTTAACTGTTAGCTTTTCCAAAACCCCTGGGGTTCATGGGCCCCAGCTTAGAAATCACTGTGCAACAGGATTGTCTAGTTGTTGTGGTTAAGGCTACCTTTGAGGATTTTCTTACATATTCTGTCTGGTTTAAATGAACAAAATAAGTTCTCAATTAAATGGAGGGCTTCAGCTCTCCTCTTTTCTAGTATGACAGCTGAATCTGTTAACACTGCCAACCTGGCAGAAAGATGTGTGTGTGTCAGACAAGCCTGATGGACGTGAACACAGCTTTTCCCCTTTAATCAGTGTGATGACATAAGAGGCAGACAGCGAGCCAGTCTTTCAGTCAGTATAAAGTTTGATTAACCTAATCACCAGGCAGCCAGACTCGAGGCTACTGATTGGGTTTACAAACGCTCCTTGTCATCGTTGTGTCATTAGCTCGTCGTTAGCTGTGGCCGCCTTGACGTGGAGCAGCGACATGCCGGGCGTAAACACAGCAATCAGGGGATTAGAGTGCAGTTACAGCAAAGCCTCAATGGACGCCTCAGGCTCTGAGTCAAAGAAGGGAAAGTCCTGCCTTACTATGCAAGCTCCACGTGGCTGGGGTGCTAACTGTACATGGGCAATGCCACTACTGATTAGTGATGGAGATGATGAGAGGAAACATTCAGTCACTTCAGACCCACGGATGATTTCCTGGACTCCAATTATACCAAGTACTTGACTGGAGTAATGATTTGAATGGAGGGACTCCACTGAAAATAAGTTTTAGCCTTCAATTAGGTTTACTTAATCTAAAACTGGGAATCAACCCAAAAAATAAGACACAGACACATTGCTGCATGCAACACAGTGACTTTTTTGCAACCACTGCTGAAAGATTGAGTGACATTTAGAGATAATTCACTGTCTTTTGATTTACTTTGTAATCAATTGGAATGATTGACAATAATCGCTTACTGTGCAAAAGATTAAATTTATGAGGGATGACAATATTATGTATCTAAGTGCTTTCCAGAACTACTTGGCTTGCAGGCTGAGGGCCACCACACCCTTGTTTCCTTACGATGAAAAGCCCAGTCGAGTACTTTCCAAGAGTTGTCTCACGTCTGCAGAGGAAAGTGGCATGGACACTTGTCAGGAAACCAGCGCTGGGTTCCTGCTCAAATCTGGTCGAATTCTGCAGTGAGTCAGATGGTGCTCGAGAGGCTGACCCTCTGAAGAGGGAAATAAATGCAAATTCAATATTTGGGGGCTCTTTGAAGTCTCTCTGCACTTGAATGAGTGTGACAGAACCTGGAATGACCCTTGAGAGAGAGAGTCCCTTCAGCAATGGGAGGAGCTGAAAGAGACAAACACTGATGACAACAGCTGAAAAGTTAAAAACATGTACATAATCTGTATTTGTGTCCTCATGAGACTACGTCTGAATATGTGTGTGCACGAGTGTTGTACACACACAGAGACCAGTGATGACTAAGGCATTGGATTTTAAATGCACAACGCAGCTAATAACAATAGATTTGTTCCAGTGTCTCTCTGACTTGCATTTTGCTTGTCAGCATTCATGCCATTCATGTCATATGTTACATACCTTGCCATGTTCCCTCACAGTTTAAAGTAACAGGGACCTCATCTCAAAAAGTAAAACATGTGGCTTTTGTTGCAGAGAGGAATGAACAACAGCATTCCATGTGCAACCACATCAAAGGTTTCCCTCGCCACGGGGCTAAATGAGGGCAGACTGTCTTGCTCGCCCCTCCTGTCACGACTGCCACTAATTACCCAGATATTAAAAGTGACACTTGCTCTTCATCAGTTATACTTCTCTTTAGTTTTTAAACATGTATTGCTTCTCTTTGAGATCCATCGAGTGGGGACCGCCACACAACACGCACAAAGAGGCATTGTCTGCTGGTGAAAATGTGGTTTACAGGCTCTGTTATAATGGCTTGGTGGTTGCTGGAAGCCATGTGCACTTCCTAATATTCAGCTCACATGCGATTTCATTTTGAGAAAAGACTGAGCTTTTGGGCTTTGCTTTTGTGCGAGTGGGACGCCTCACAACTTATTTTCTGAGCTGACGGGCTCGGGCTCCTTTACCCCCTCCCTGCTCTTCACCCCCTTTTCCCCTCTCTGGTGGCGCTACTATATTTGTGTGGGATCTCCAGCGATGGAAGAGTAGACGCAGGCTGCGTTGCCAGTCAAACGTGTTTGGGCTGTCAGACTGAACGGCTTCCAGCGCTGCGATCTGTCTCCTCTCCTCGCCAGTGGGAGCTGTTTGATCTGACAGAGAGACTCCATTAGAGACACAGGGAAGTTCAACTGCTGGGAGGTTGGATGGCTTCAGCAGTCAGAGTAGCAGCCCAGAGAGGAAAAGGTTTGCACATACAGTCTGGTTGCAATCTTGGTGTCTGTGCTGTGTATCTATAAATGTCTCTGAGTATTACTTGTCCTTCTAGTACGTGTGTGTAGTGACACAGCCGGGGCTGACATATTTTGGGGGCTCTGTTGGGCAAAAGGGGCGATGACGCGGAGGGTAATGATATCATAAACGTGCGTCGCTGCCTTGCTGGGCTGCAATGACAGACAGAGAGAGAGGGAGACAGAGGGAGAGAGCAGGAGAGAGAGGGAGAGAGAGAGATTATTTGCTGAGGCGGTACGAAATGAAGCAACTAAACTGTGTCGTTTTTTTCTACACACACCATAGTTTGCCCTCAGTCTCACGGTGGTGATGACCTCATAAACCGGAGCCACAGTCCAACAGAGTCGAGTAGATGTTGGTGTCAGCGTGATGAAAATGGTAGACGATGGTTTGCATCACTGTGCATCAATGGTTCAGCCACAGACCGTCACTGCACCGCCTGAATTTAATGTGGCTGCAACTTCCAGTAATCAGAAGGAACTCAACTCTCTGAGACAACTTTGCAAGGAAGATTAGGGGATTAGAATTGGACTTGTGTTAATATCACCTGCTTGCACTGTGTGATAGCTGTTAAAACAGAGAAGGGAGAGTGAATTGATGTGGCTCCTGTGAAAGATTTGTCTGCTGATCTGTATGTGGCAGCTGGGCTCTGGCAGGGCTCTGGCACCGGGGCTGCATGGCAGTTAAACTGTCACTGGCAGGAACTGTAAATCTTTTGCAGAAGGTGAATGCAGCAGCATGACAGCAGCACAGGTGTGTGCACAAGTGTGTGTGTTTACCACTCACAATACTACATTTGCTTGTCTCTTTTCCTGTCAGCCCGTAAGGAACAGTTTCCAAAATTTCAGAAGGACACATTTGGCAGAGTCAAAGTGATTCAGGACAGTCTGTGTGTGTGTTTGCTTGTGTGTGTGTGTGAGACTGTAGGGGGTGGGGGTGCTGTCACTTTGGCAACGCAACTGCACATATTGCAGCGATTACCACAGCGGAAAAATGTTTTTCTGCAACATGCAATTACTACAGATTACAGATTGCCGTCCTTGCATCAGAAGCTCTCGCCAGAAAAAGAGAAACACTGTGCATTTGTGTGCATATGTGGATGTGTGTGTGTGTGTGTGTCGTTACACACAAATAGACAGAGACACAGAGACAAAGAAAGATGAGAAATGATTATAGCTCACACTAAAAACCACAACTGAAAAAAAATGGGGGAGTTGACGTATTTATGGGACTCATTTAGATTTAAAAGTTATACTGACTTACTCGGATAAATAAAGAAGGAAAAAAATTCAATCTGTCCCTCAGTAAAAGTAGAACAGGGTACATTTTCTAGGCCTTTGTCCATCATCATCAACATTATGAGAAATGTATACTGCTGCTCTCATGGAGTATACAAGCCTATATGCCTACAGTTTAAGACGTTACATTTTGTTCCATGTTACAAATCACCCTGAATATCAAAAAGCTTCCTTCAGGTCACACTAAACAATATAGCCCAAAAGTGGTGCCCCGCAGCAAGGCAGGGCCCTATTTACAAACCCACCAGATCAAAACTCAACCCAAAAGTGCTCCTATAATAGCACTGGGGCCTTTTGGTGAGCTTACCATCCAATGCTACTTTTAGTGGGTTTCCAAAGAATAAACAGGCCTGCGAACCACATCACAGGCCTCTGACTGTCATCGTTGGGTGAGTGTACCCGACGGATGATGTGAGGGCGGAGCGACCGTGACACCGAGGTTTACGGCGAGTTCCCCCTTGCCTGGCTTGGGGGTGGGGTGAACTGCCACTGAAAGGACAGGGATGGGGCCTAACCACATTCTGTGAATCCATGGAAGGCCTTTCATGACACCCAAGCTGACTTGCAGCAGCCCCCTCTGAAACAGATTCTTTAAAGCAGCAATACAGCAACCCAAAAATGCTCCATGACAATTAAAATTCTACTTAAGTAAAAAAAAAAACAAGCGTTATTAGCAAAAACCAAGGGAAGTCTATGCAATATGTGAAAACTGACAAAAAAGTAGCAATATAATGATAATATTAAATAGTGACACAATTCAAGGGAAGACGAGTGATTAAAGGTGACTCAGCGACGTCAGCTTAAATTAACAATCATTAGTTACCATTAGCTAGTGGACAGTAAGGACAGTAAGTAAGCCGAAGCAGCCAAATCTCTTGTTGTGTTAAAAAGAAAAGATGTGTGCTTTGTTGACAGTAAATTCAAATTTTTACATTACAACATTGGGTCCATTTTGCAAACACTACCTGCACTCGAATATGTACTTTAACCCTCAAGCGACCAAGCTGTTTAGCGACTAAAATGACCCCATGATATTTTACACAGGAATACTTTTTAATGGCCCTTGTTGTGTTTATCATTTTTCTATGACACATTCAAATATGTTCTAATTCCATTAATTATGATTTTCAATCACTTTTATGAAAACAAGTGAAAAGAGTCACTTTAACAAGACTGATCTCTGCAAATTGACCTGATTTCATTGTTACTTTGAGCATTTAGTATCCGCCTCAAGGCTTCTGCAGCAGTAAATCCTCCTGCTCTCAGTCTGTTAGCCACACTTCACTGCAAAACATCACAAAGTTTTGCAGTGAAGTGTCAATACAAATCACAATAAGATCAATGCCTCTAATGTTAAAAGACATACTTATATTACTGTAGTCCCCACACAACTGTGTAATATCCATTATACTCGTTATACCAACTGGCCAAAAACTATGAAAAGTTGTCGAAGTAGATTGACAAATTCATGGTAGGAAGCAGTTTTACGCTTAAAAATATCACAAAGGCACGTAGAAATCTATGACCCCACATGGTTACTTGGAAGTGAACGGTGCATGTTTAACTTTAATGCACAAATTCATAAAAATTTGTTCATTCTGTTGGCTGTTTAAGAAAATATAAACACTCATCTTATTAAATTAAAATCTTATTAATAAATTAAAATGGCTTTGACAGAAAACAATATCTAATACAGAAATTGGCATCCTTTCATCCTTACTGGGTGTCATCACCTTAACACTTATTTCTTGGCAATACTACATTTATTGATGATCATCCAATAACTGCACAGCATCTCCCGTCTCTCGGGCTGACAGATCAGGTGGTCCTTGTCTTCTACCTACTTCCTTCTTTTTCCTCTGTTCTGTTTAATTTTTCACCATTAATTCCAAACCCTTTTTTTTTTTAATTTCTTTTTGCCAAAGTCTGTTGCTCAGGGTCCATGGGTTTGTTTTCACTATAATCACTTACGTGGAAACATTTTAGAAAAGTGTAGCTTTTCTGGTTTCCGTCTTGGAGACTATTGTTTCAATTTCTGTCTTGCTTCAGCGGCTTCTCTCTTAGAACAGTTTGCTTTCTCTATGACACATGAGCAAAGCAAACATATTACCTTATATGGGGAAATTAGGGCGTGGCAGGCTGCTGATTGCAAACAGCAAGCAAGCGCTTGTCAGATTAATGAATTTGATGGTGATTCAAGACGCTTACAATGCAGTCGTGTTATTTCTTATTTCACAAATTACACCGTGTCACTGTAAAGTACCAAATGTACTTTCTTAGCAGAAGCCCTCTGCCCCTGTGATTAATATACATGACTGTATGAGACTGTTTATAAATGGGTACACAGTGTTTTACTGCTGTAGGTTGAGTGGAGCTATTTTAAATAACTTAAAATAGAATCTGATACATCTTGCAGTTTCTACAGTGTGTCACAAAAAAATCTGAGTATCATGAGATGATAAAAGGGATACACAATAGAAATAAAGTGCTACAAAACTGTGTTGAACTAAAATATTGCATCATTTTGATTCCTTAGGCCTCAAATAGTTATTGACATTAAGCAATTACAGGAAATAATTGAATGACTTAAATGACTGATTGGAGTTTAATGAAGTGTATTTCTTAGGCTTATCATGTAGTTTGAATGTTAAATTTTAATTTGACCACTAAATGTAGCTGACAAATAAATGTATAGTGTACCAAAGTTCCCTGTTAAATTATGGTAATTACTGTATTCAACACAAACCGTTTTTTACTGAATATAAAATATTAGCATTACAGCATCATAATGTCAGTGGTTTGGTTGCCATTATAGTGTGATTTTAGTGTTGCCACCATAATCATTCAGAAAATTTCCTGCATTAGTTGAACAAATGTACTGTTGCTTCTTTCCAGCGTCGCTCTAGAGGACTCTGGAGAACATCGACGCTACCAAACTCATAATGCATTCAGTATGGAATGAAGTGTCCGATAGACAAGTACATACTTGGTAGGTTTGAAAATGAATGTAGTCTTTAAGAAGCCCATTTACATTCAGCAGACAGAAATAAAAACATAGCTGGAGTCGTCCCCCAACAGCCATTATGTTGCACAATTGATTCAGGAGGCTTTAATAAGCCCTTGGCTCCACTCTGCACCTTTTTTAAAATGTATGCAGAGTATTAAAGATGCATGAGATGAATGTGCTCATTGTCTCCTCTGGTGACTGCCGCATCACAGCTCATCACGCTAACATAGTAATTAGCTGCTGGGTTTGGAAGTGTCACCATCCTCTTTATCATCTCTGGGATCAAATATACTCTAAATGCCTTCAAGGATCTGAAATTGAGGCCCAAGTACAAGAGGGGGTGAAACTATTAAAGAAAACTATAGAAATGAAAATAAAAATAAAGAGTTTTTGGATCATTAGGAGCTCAAACAAACTTTAAGTACACAGATGCATTCCAGTCATCATTAAAACTAACACAGATGACCTTGCTGGAGAAAAAGTAACATACAAATTTATATGATCAAAATTGTTCAATGTGTTTCCCATTTTCTTGCCTGAACATCAAAATGGACAAAAATGACCGCCAATTGTGATGTGCTGACACATTCTGTAATCAAGATTTGAGAAAGAATCAGCCATCAGAGCAGCAAGAGCCCCAAACCCAAACAGTCTGTACCCACTCACTGTTGTTTAAAAGTTTCTCCATATACTTGTGTATATAAACACTCCGACGCTAGAATATGATTTGGCTTTGAGGGGACTAGCACAAATGGCTTTGGTGACTTACATCATGCTTAGAAGTCTAATCACAGACACTCTTGTCATATCAAGCAGAAAAAGTCCATTTCAGAGCGAGCTACGTTTTGAAAAAAGTAAAAGAAAAAAAAGGGAGGGAAGGGTAAACAAGCTTGGCGTTCCACAGTCACCACAGAATTCATCATTCATACAAAAAAATACCCCAAGCCCCAAAGTAGAGCTAATTTAATCCAAGAGGAATAAAACTCCATTTCATAGAAGTCGTCCATTCAGAACACTCATATTTCCACTGAGCAGAAACCCCCGGCTGAAATTCGAGCAGACACTTTTCGGAAGGAATGCATTCGGTGGGTTGAGGGCCAAAGCTTGCCCTGTAATTTGTGAATGTACAGAAATGTGTGACCGCCGCAGCTCCTCTAAAGATAGAAATCTTTGTCTTATGTCATCGCTGAACCTCAAACTATTTCTAATTGCCCCCATAGCCCCCTTTTCCAAATGAATAGCTACCCATCCAAAGGCTTATGTGTGCATGTCTGAAAATAGCCTGGGAGTTTACACAGGCTAATAGATCATATTCAGGAAAAAAAAATTGAAAAACTTTAAAGAGATCTTGACATATTTGAGACTGTCCCCATCTTCAAAGTGGCTTTTAAGTGGCACTGAAAGCAGCGTGGTTGGCATTTAGAGGCAGGTATACCTTTACAGACCCCAAAGGCTTTCCTGTTTCTCTGCTAATAGGGATCATACTCATATTAGTCTTTACAATCTGACTCATTACACACAAAACCCAAAGTAAGCAGAGTTTCCTTTGGCTTCAGATTCACAGAAGAGAGTGCATTTCTTTGTAGAGACTCCACAAAAAATCTTTGAACTCCTTTTTTATTTTTATTTAGATTTCTCCAGAGTCTCTAAAATGAGCCATTTCAGGATTGTTTTACTGTGGCACTTTAGACAGACTGTGTAATGCTGTCTTACAACTGCTTTCTGATACTGAGGGGACCCCTTCTTTTGTTCTGATTCAGGTCATGAAAACAGATGAAGGCAACTTCTTAGCCACAAGTTTTCACAGAGCAACCATCAGTAAACAATGATGTGATTTCTTGATTTATATCTGAAGGATCCATTTTCTTTTTATCCTTGAATGGTTAAGAATCTTATATGCTGAGGCCTTTTTGAGGTGGGTCCTGGGTTTCACATGTCCTCCAGGAGTTCTGTCTTGATTTCAGGCTCAGCCCACTCGGATCATTAAAAATCGTTCAGGGGCACGGCGGGCTCCGTCCTCAATGCCTGTGCGGCTGAAACTGTAGAAACTGCATGTTGAAATGTGGAGGTCTAAATGTGACAGGCGCCCGAAGCGCACATTAAGGCTGAGTGGGGTATAGCTGGGGCGTGTGGTCACATATTAATAATGAACTAGGGCAGGAGGATGACTAAAATACCACTAGCATTGTCATTGTCCCAGTCGGGCTGTGCTTTAAAATAGAGGCTGCATGATAGGTGATCTGATCAGAGATCCTTTTTTTTTTCTTTTTTAAACCTAAACTTAAAGTAGTCAGGTTGTACAACTATGTAATAAGCTTCTCTGATTTGGAGCTTTCTTACATTTTCAGACACCAACACTGTCACACATGGGCTCTTATAAAGAAATTATTTATGCTGCTGTCTTCTGTGAATCAGAGAGAAGTGTGATGGTGGTGGCTTTGCTATATAATATGTTAAAATGTTTCTTTTTTTTTTTCTCATGTACTTTCAGTGAGTAATTTTTTTTTCAACGCTTTGCTGTAACCCTCTGAACCGCTGTCCTACATTACAAAAAACAAGCAACCGCAGACAAGGAGTGTAAGAGTGTTAAACAAACATACAACATTAATATTTCTCAGACCATCCAGCCCAGAAAGAAAAGCATGCAGGTAAAATACTTTATTTAGAGAACTAATGTTTAGCAACACTTGGCTGGCATACTGCATAGACGGTTGTGCAACTTTGCCTTTGTAAATATTAATGAATGATGCACCAACACTGATCAAGTGATGTTTGTTGATAACTATTGGGAAATAAAATAGAGCCTACAGACGATTTTTAAACGCTTAAAATTTTGGAATTATGTATATATTGTTTTTATCTAAGGTCTGCATCCTCCTCTCTTGACTGCAGCTCTGATCACTGCGGCAGGAAAGATTAAGGGAAACCACTCCGATGACCAACTTAACTGCGCTTAATTAATTATACTGCAAGCAAACAGCTTAAAAAACTGAACACACACTATGACAATTTTATTAAAATATATATTCACTGAATTTAATTCTCTAATTACTGCTTTACATTTTGTGCCATTTTAAATCAAATCTACATAATTTCTCGAACATAATGCTTACTTTCCTAATCGGTCACTCCTCACCAGACCCGATAAAGTAAGTGTGTATGCAGTATTTTTTTTAAGCGATGTTTAAGAAACTGCTTATGTATTTAAAATGGAACACACACACATACACACAAAATCTCAACCAATTAAATCTGCAAATGTTGTATTTGGACGCGCAAATGTTGCATCTTTTTCATCAAATGGCTTCAATGTGCAGTTTATAAACGAATAAATGTAAGTGCTCTAATAATAATTTTATTTCCCGGCAATAACACATTTTATTGTGATTCAGGCAAACATCTCACATGTGGATGTGAGCATGAAAACGCCAGCGGCGCTTCTTCCAACAGCAAAAACACATCACAAACGGAATATGTTTAACTGTTTGGCCTAAAGTCGAAATTAATTCAGATTTCCGACTCATCTCAGAGCGCAGATAAAAGTTTCCTTTCCTCTGCAGATGTGAAATGTCTGCCTCTCAGACCGCCCGAGCTGTCAGCGATTGAAAAGGCAAATGCGCCAACTAGTGTCAAAAAGCAGCACGGCGGAAGGCTTTCGCAGGGTGTGCCGTCATTTGCTGTAACCCTCAACATTTCTAATGAATTCAGCCTCTGGCACACACACGCACAAACACACACTTATTGACTCTGTTGTGTCCTTTGATGTGGAAAAAACACATTTGCTTGTTTGCTTTAATTTTCTTATTGAATTCCGTTCAGTCAATTAAAGTGATATGGATCTATCTTAAACCCATAATTTCACTTTATGAAAATTTAGAGATGGTGTGAAGCCTCAAGATATAATAGCGTTTAAAATGATTAAATGAAATTTAAACCGCAGACCTGTGCAGTCTCAGGCCTTCTTTAGATAACTTCCAAACAGCTGAGTTCAGAGAAAGTTGTGTGATAAACCAGCGTGGAGATAAAGGTACACACCTATCATCTTATATAATATCTTAACGTTTAAGGTGGTGCACTATAACAGTGAGGATTTACAGTAAGTCTCCACAAAAATTAAAAGCATGATTTATTCTTGCGCATTAAAGTCCATCAAATTCAATGTTTAACGCATCTATAGTTTTCCTTGTTGGCTATATTACAAAATCAATTTAAGTACAAGTATTTACTTGCGTGCTGTTTTTGTTTTGATATATTATATCTTGCATCTCTTCTTCTGAAAAAACAAAACATTTCCTCTTAACGCACACTGTCTCCTACTTTCTGTTTGTTGCATGTAAAAGTCTATCATATAGAAATCATATCAATCATAGAGAAAAGCAAAGATATGTATCAATAATTTAGCTCGTGTGTGTGACAGCAGTGCATAGCTGCAGAAAGAGCATCGGAGAGTTTGATTGGTCTGATGAAAGCCCAGCCCAGTAGATTCATTGGTCGAAATCATCTCCACACTCCCAACCACTAAACACTAAAATGACTAGGGTAAAATAATATCGCGGCACTCTTCACCCTGTTCATCCTCACGGCTCCTTCTTGCGCCCGAAAGGATAACTTTTAAAGGAAATCCAACTGGAGCGACAGGACCGTTCCCATTATTCCAGAGTTGTGTTGTTTTTTGTGGGAAGACCCAACTGGGATACGGTTGCAATAACTTTTACGCAAGAAGAAGGACATCGCTGTGCTTTAACTGCAGTTTGACTGTAGATATTCGAGTTTGAGAAATTTAATTTGACTTTTTTCAACAGTGAGAGCGGTTTCTGGTGCAATCGGGGGAGGCGTCTGATTGAAAAGAAAATCGCTGTTTAGTCGAGATAATTGTTTTTTTTTTTTTTAGTTTAGGCGGATTACTTTTTATATCGCCGCTGGATTACCTGTGCCAACAGACTGTTACCGATCTGGAAAAAATATTTGGGAGATTCATTCACTTATTTGCGAGTTCAAGTGAGATCTCAAGCAGTCTGTGGTGTTTATATACAGTTTACACGCGGCAGAAAGTATCCACCGTGTGCGGCAGATATAAGACAAGCTGAGCGCTGCCGGAGAGCTTTTATTTGTACGTCTTTGCTGAAGTTAGAGAAAACCCCAACAGCTCTGGTGTTCCTCAAGCCAACACATCATGTGCAGATGATCTAGCCACATAGTCATCAGAGTTAATAGTTTCTGTTCAGGTAGCGAGACTGTTTTCACTCACTCTGCGCTCTCGCCTCCAACCTTTGCGCCTGCACAGTGGACTCTTGAGACCAGCGGTGTCTGGAAAGAGAGAGAGAGAAAAAAGTTTTTTCCTCCAAAGAGTTTTGCTCTTCTGATACGACCCAGTCAGGTGGCACTGACCCAAGCTGTTGTGATGCATATTCCCGTAGAGCCGCCGACCACCAGACGGTTCACGCCGCCCTCCACATCCTTTCCCTGCAGCAAGATTGGAGACAGCAACGTGGCCATGGCCACTCAGGGGCCCATCAGGTCAAGACCGGACACCAGGAACGTGGTGGACGTCCTGGCGGACCACGCGGGCGAGCTGGTCCGGACCGACAGCCCAAACTTCCTCTGCTCCGTCCTGCCGTCTCACTGGAGGTGCAACAAGACGCTCCCCGTGGCTTTCAAGGCAAGACACATTGCTTCTAACTGTCATCTGTTATGTTTTCATTTTAGTAATTCACACTGTAGGCCTCAAACTTCCTTAAATGTATGCGTAAAGATAAAAATAAAAAAAGAAGAACAAAGAAAATAAAATTAAACCAAGCAAATTGGACTTAAGGAAGTGATAGTTTCTTTTATTTATAATTATCTGATGGGATCTTTAAGTGCCTTTTAGTTTTTGCTTTGAGTGGAAAATTAAATTATTAAAACGTACAGATAAGCTTTGGTTTTACAGTCTTTAAATTGCACCATCAAGAATAACACGATCCTAAAAATCGGAGCAGGAAATATTGCAGACATTAGATCTTAAAGTGAAAGAAGCAAAAACAGCTGAATTACTTTTTTGTTTTACAATTATATTTTTCCGTATTACATGATGTTGATGCTTTCTGGGTAAATTCTTATAGCCTTTGTATTTTTAACTGTTAACAATCTAAATCATGTGTTTGGATCAGTTCGGATGAGGACATACGAGGAAATAGGAGTAACAGGATGTGCAATGAAATTTATATTATTTCTTTGTTAATGTGTTGATAGTCGACACTGTTTTATGTCTGCTTTAGAAAATATCCGAGCTGCATAATTCAATTAGTTTATTGTTGACAGTGTGTTGAAATTGTACCGATTTCTTATTTAATATTACGAAAGACTTTACGCGCGCAATATGTACATTTGGTTTGGTGACCCGAAGTGGCCAACCGCTTTTTTTCCTGCGCGCAGGTCGTGGCTCTTGGTGACGTCCCCGACGGGACTCTGGTCACCGTGATGGCCGGCAACGATGAGAACTACTCCGCCGAGCTGAGGAACGCCTCGGCTGTAATGAAGAACCAGGTGGCCCGCTTCAACGACCTGCGTTTCGTGGGCAGGAGCGGACGAGGTGAGCGTAACCTCTGAAACTCTCTCACACATACATGCAGCCACACACAAACATACACAGGCCTGCTCACAAACAATGAGGGAATGTCTGCGTGTAATGCGTTTGCAGCAACGTTTGAAAACACATAATAATGGATCATATTTCTGGATCTAGAAAAAACGACAGCATATTATTTGTGACAGAATGCGAATAATGTGAAAATAAATATTTTGCACATACTGAACCATTGCGCTCATTAAAATATAGCATGCATAACTACTTTTCTGTCAGTTTTTGGGATGATTTCTGTTGTCTACTACCAAGATAATTCTACAAATGTGGAATCATTTATGTTTGGGTACGGCGAGTGCCCACACCTTGCCAACTGACGTCCACGGGTGTCATCAAAAACATCTGGCCTGCGTCACGGTATGCAGCTGCAATGTGGCTGTATAATTTTCTTAATCCAAGGGAATACAAATAATCATCCACGTGGTGCAAGTCGGAGGGATGCATGAAAAACCACCGTGCAATTTATGTCCCGGGGCGATTTGTCAAATAATCCCCGCCACCATTTAGGATACGTGGAGCTTATAGACTAATGCGCAGTATTTCTCATGGCTATTGCATTTAATTGCTGTATAAAAATTCACATGTCAACAGGCCTGTTTGCAGGATGTTGTGGTTAAAGCATAGGCCTACTGTGTACCATTTTTATAGTATTGAGTATATCAAAACATCACAACGTTCAAGTAAATGTCCTTGACTAAAAAATAAATGTAAAAGCCTCATTCTTCACCAAAAAAATCTTAATCTATAGAGGGCATGTCGCTTCTATAGATGAGGCCATTTTTGGCCTTTTATATTTCCATTTTTATCTCAAATGACGTTGAAT
>VUQS01005328.1:59181-70337 GCA_015108495.1 Heterochromis multidens
AATACTTCAAAAAATACAAGAAAAAAAAAAAAAAAAAAAAAAAAACCCTCAGAGAAAGAACTGAAAGTAAAAAATTTGTGTGTGCCTACAAGATGGAAAATTCACACATTTCATATTTCACACATTTACTCTGACCCACCTGGAATCTTAATTGTCATTCAGTGGAACTCTGTGTGTGTGAGTGTTTGTTTAGGGGCAAATGCACTCATTTTTGCACATAATTGTGTGTGAGCTACTATGCACGGAGGTGTGAATGCAAAGCCGTTTGACACATCTGCTGGCGTTGCATTGATGTATGTGACAGCAGCAGCTTCTCTTCCTTTCCCACAGCTTTGCAAGGCCCCCACCTTTCACCCAGCACCTCGCTACTTAGAGCAACCTGACTACCACGTAGACGCAAGCATGAACACACACACAGATGTGCACAACAACCTCATTCACCGTTTGAGCTAAAATAACACACTCAAAGCAGCTTATTGCTTTAATATGATCTGTCACTGGAGCCAAATAGGCCTTCTGTGCACAACAAGGCCAAAGCAGAAGCAGCAGCACTGGGGAAATCTGCAAAGTCTGCAGGCAAGCAGCCAAAAGGCCTGAAAAACAGCCCCAATCATATCACCCCTCAACACGCCTCAGCTCCTGAGTAGACAGTTACGCACACACACACACACACACACACACACACACACACACACACACAGAGTACAGAAAGGCGAGACAAAAGAGGGATGATTGCTCTCAATGTGCTACGGGCCTTGTTGTATTGTTAGAGAATCCGGGTGCATTGGGCCTTATTTTGGCACCCCCTCATCCTCTTTGCCTGCCTCAACCTGTCTTGCTGCAGGGCTGTCCTTGTGTGGCACAGCTCTGTTGCACACATACATACACACATACACACACACACACACGCAAAGCACTTTATCCCCTTATCAGAAAAGGAAGGCTTCGCTCTTTGCTCAAACAGTCTCATGTAGCAACTTCCGTTGTGAGCAGCTTGTGTTAGGCCCGCGAGGGGGATTTTCACAGTGCTGATGTCCCCAGAGAAAGGCTGATGCATCTGCCTCAGGGACCAGACGGTCCCCCAGCTGTGGCCGTAGAGAGTGATAAAAGCATGCCACAACTTTTGTTGACGTCCCCCTGAAAGCCTAAATAATGTTTCCACCAAAAAAGAAGTGCTGCTGTGTTTATGATAGAGACTTCAACTCACATTTAATTTATGTCCGGAGAAATCATTCAATCATTCACTTCATGATAATGAAAAAGTTGTAAAACTTAATGCATTTATTCATAAAGAGTTACAGGAGCGTTATGTAAATGAGTTTAAGGCGGTGTAATGTCTGAGTGTGGCAAGCATCGACTCATTTAGGCCCAGACGAGACAGCCACAATCACCAGCCAAGGGTAAAACCCACATCCTTCAGGGTCAGCCTCAAAACAAGAACTTTGATTTGCCCCACTGTAAATACCCAATGGTGTGATTGGTGGCCTTGGGAAGCACAGAGCCAAATGCACTGCTGTAGAAAAGTGTTTTGAGCTGTGCTCGTAATAGAACGAAAAGGGAAGTACACGAAAAGGGTGGCAGAAAGAAGCAGGGTGGGAACACAGGGGGTTCAGGTCTGCTAGTAAGGAGGAAGAGGAAGACAGGTGTACAAGGTTTTGCTCAACACATGTTGAAACGTCCTCAGTGTCTGTTGAGGGCAAACGGAAGTTTGCTCGCAGGCAAGTAGGCCCCACTGCAACATGTGTTCAACTGTCACCCCGCATCGCACTGTCGGGTTTCAAAAGTTAGATAAGGATGCAGCTTGTTTTCATATCTTTTCAAGACTTAAGTTTCAGTGCATTAACACAAACAACAAGGGCTTCCCTCACCTAAAAGTTGTGGTATTATTGAAATGATTCATTAATGCAACAAAAAAAAAGCTCATACAGCTGTCATTTTGTGTACTTTATGCTAGACTCAGGAGTGCTCCTTACACTACCCAAACATTTTTTGTATGTAATCCAATACCATGCATACATAGACATTACAGTCCAGACATAGTTTTCCCTGTGATACATGCACTCCACATTAATTCTAGTCTGTTATCAGGGGCCTATCAAGTCCATTTATACGATGAATACAAATATTTACACTTCAAATATATTCAGTGCAGAGCTGGGTCACAGCCAAAGCACGTATTGCCCTTTGCCGTTCAGATAGAGTTTCACTTTGTCCCTGAAAAAGAACCCAGCCCTTAACTAAAAAGGGCTTGTGTTTAATGTGTCTCCCTCTGGACGGCAACATATGTTTCTTTCTTTTAAAGGCAGAGACAGACAGAAAACGAGAGGAGAAGTAGAGAAAAGTGCGAGGTGAAGGAAGGAAACAGGTCGTACTGGGTGATCGTTCAGCTGTGGCGTCGTGTTAAAGTCCTGGCAGTCACCTCACTGAGCAAACACTGTCTCCCTGTTGAGCTGATATGGGTTTTGTGGAGGGAAGGCTGGGCAAAGCTCGGTGGAGGTTGTTCATGTGGTCTGGTGTTAAAAACTACCACGTGCAGTGTAAGGAAGAACAAAACTTCACACTTTTTGCATGATTTACACCTGAACTTACCTCAAAATGCTTCAAAGCACAGATACAAACGAGCAAAGCAACGCTGCAGTGAAGATAAAACACTATCAGGAAATAAAAACACACAAAACAAAGCAGGGCTGGGAACGGCACACCCATTTCTTCAAAACACAGCCATCGCCTTTCACTACATTGTTAATACCAGACATTTTATATCAAGCATTTTATTTGTTCTTCATAGACTTCCATAATGCTTTCAGATGATGCGACCACTACTCTGAGAGGAGGCTAGTAAATCTACAACCTTTAGCATCCATTTTCAGCTCTGGATGCATATTGAGCGCTGCTGTTTAGGCCTCATGTGTGCATTGCCTCCCATCTCCCAGCTCTATCTTGTGGTTATGATATCATAGAGAGAAAAACAAAGGCATTCTTTCCTAAGTGCACACTGACACATTAAATATTCATCTGACCACAGAAACCCCTCTGAAATGGGGCCGGTGTGGAGCACCGGCACCCCTCTAGCCCTCCTAGCCCAAGTCAAATGTTGGCGGTCGGACTTGACACAAAGCAGCTATAGCCGGGGTCAGCTGGCCAAAGAGACTGTTTTGACTTCTGTATGCAGATCATTTAGACAGCTATTAAAACTTTTCTACAGGGAGTAACACAATTTTCTTTCAGCAAGACACTTGTCATGTGCAGACTGGGAATAAAGTGGCAAAACAGTTTAAGGAGGGCTGTCACATAGTAACTTTGAATGCCTGCGCGCTCAAAACTCAGGTGACAGCAAGAATGTTGTTTTTTTTAAAAAAGGCAAAACAATGATTAAATAGTTGCCTTTTTAATCTAGTTTACCTGTTTGGTTTTAAAGAACAAAGTAGCACAAAATCCACAGCGATGCAAATTTAAGTAAAAAACATTTTAAACAGCTACAATTAAAAATCAGACTGCCTTTAAACAGATGAGAGGATGTATGTGTGCATGCTGCCCTCCTGTAATTTATGCTACCGCGGGTGTGTCCATTTGCAGAGGTATTTGCCTACGGAGAGGGGTTTTCAAACACCCCAAATGTACTCCTATGCAGTTCCCCAAAATCCAAACTGCATGGCTTTCAATGTGGATGACACCTTGTGCCGGTCAAATGCTGACTGGTTGACAAGTGGGCTGGAAAAGGGACAGGAGCGTGAAAAAAACCCCCAAAAACATCAAAGATCAATAAATACAGCATAAAAAGTACAAACAGTAGCTGCAGTGGATACTTTTCACACTTTTAACACTTGGTTTCACTTCATCTCTTTGTATGTTATAAACTCTTCTTCATGGTTGGCTGATGAACCAACAACAGCACAAGCTAGAGAAGCCCACAGACCGATTGTAACACATATTTTTGACACTGTCCCCATCTGACAAAAGACACTCTCTGCAGAAAGACGGGCAGCTGCCCACGGACTGGCCATGCGCTACCACCTCTGAACCATAATTTCCCAATAAGGCTTATAGGCTTACAAATACAAAGGTGACAGTTAGACGAATAGTAAAACCGAGAAGAGGTGGGGAAAGTTTCAAGCCACCTCCCAGTTGATGAGCAATGTTAACAGCCACTGCAAGGCCTGGGTTAATGAGCTCCAGGTCTTGTTCTAATGATGCGACTGCTCCCTCCTTCCAAAATCACCCTCTCACAACTCACTAAACCCTCTACTGGAAGCTGTGAACAGTGTGTCACTAAAGCGTCCCTGCCAGCTGGAACTGGGCCACAGGATCCACAGCTCAAGTGTGTGTATGTGTATGTGTGTGTTTGTGGGTAACTGAATGATCACTTTCATCCCTAAAGAGCCAGCCAATTCATCTCAGACCACCACTGGCCACAGAAAAACTGACCAATTATCATTTTTTTTCCCTGTGCTGTCTGTCTTTTTTTCCAACCAGAGAGCAGTGGGATGTATCATTTCCCTGACCTCAGCCGTTTGAGGTGGTGTAAATCTCTTAATAACTACACAAGGACACATATAGGGGCTATATTTGGAGGGCTGCTTCCCCTGGCCGCCCCTGCTCTGGCCTGGAACAGACAGTAGCCACAGTGTCCATGTGGGTTATGGAGCCTGGACCAGGCACTGTGTGTGTGAGTGTGTTTGCAGAGAGAGAGAAAATATGCTGGTTTCTAATCCTTCCATCAAAGTTTAAAAAGAAGGCCACATGTGAATAAAAAAGATATTACAGAGTGTGAGTATCCAGGATATGTTCTGAGTAATGGCATGGAGCAAAGTGGAAGGCTAGTGGGTGGAATCACACTCACACATACTCACACACACACACACACACACACACACACACACACACACTGTCTTTGCTCGGGAAAATAAACAGCTGCAGAGCAGCAACAGGACTGCTGTCTCTGCTCCTACAGATTAGTCATGACTGAATCTTTTTTTCTCACACATGTAAAGTTTCACCTAACTGCTAATCAGTGAATAAAGAACAACCTAGGAGAGCAGGGATTTCAATTTAAGTGCCTGCTTGTGATCACATTATGTCGGTACATCACCCCCTGTATGCGGCTGTATGTGTGTGTGTACGGCAAGAGGAGGGGGCTTCAAAGCTTGATATTTCTATATAGTTCGTAAAGAGAGGACGGAAGGGAGGTGGTGGGCACAAACAAATGGACAGAGCGGTAAACGAGAGGAAACTTTACCCATGGGTCAGCCTCAGAGGGAAGATATATTGCCCATGGGTCAGTGGAGAGAAAGGACGGGCAAAATCCATATTGGTCCGTCTGCCTTGCCCCCTTTATATAGTGATAAAATATTCAAATCCAGCCATTACTTCACATTAGGCCACTCTGTAGAGATGCCAGGGAGAAAACCACAGAATGTATACATGCCGGTTCACACACAGTTTTGGTACATTGATAGTTACATTAAAATGTCTTCCTCCCATTAGAGGCATAGCCCTCATCCGGACTCACGTCTGACATTTAAGGTGTGTTCACATGTGTATTTGTACATGAGTGTGTCTACATAAAAGGCAAGATCAGAGGGTTTTTTTTTTCCTCTTCTCGCCATTTCCCTGAACGGCACATCAAAGTGAGAAGGGTGCTAAGTGTGTTAGTTAGTTAGTTGGATTAAAGAAGCACTGCAGAAGTGCTTCACTTCTTAGACTTAATTCTCACCTCCTGCACACACACACACACAAAAGTCTCTCATTCTCTTTCTCTTTTATTCTCTTCGTTATGTTTAAGAGCGATGACTATATGGTCTGGTAGCCTCGTCTGGGTGTTTCCTTCTGACTAAGTGCTGTGTCAGTCAGACCTGAATTTGTGTGGGTGTGGGTGTGAGAACGGGTGGTTAGTGGGGCCAGATACACTCACTTTTTCTTTTCTTTAAAGCTAGTTAAAAAGATAAAAATTGCTTTTCTCCACTGAGAAGTGCACCAATTTGTAGTTTATTATTTTTTAGACTTTAGGTTCAGGGCAACAACATTCCTCCAGTAATTATTTTGAACCACTTACTCTATCGTTATCTGCGGATGACGTGGCAGCAGGTGCAGCTTGTGTAACATTTAGTGTCTAGCCAACGTATTTCAAGGTCTGCTGACATTCTAATAATATTTTTGTATGTGGAAGCTGAAAACATGGTGATGGTCTCGCTCTCTCTTTCTTTATATAAGTGAATTGCAATGAAGCATACTGATGCTCTTCACAGTCCAAGCCAATTTTACACTAATTACAGTTTAGACAGGAAAAGTTGTTTTGCCAGGATGTGTCAAACCGCCATGCTGCAGAAAGAAATTAGGGAGAAGGGAAATTTTCTAATAGGACTCTTGTTATTGTTTTTGCTATTTTTGTACAAGCCTGGCAACAAGTGTCATTTTCCAGGTTGTGTAGGAGGTATAATTTGCAAGTCCTTGATTTTTCTCCTCCTTATGTCTTTCTTTCAGGGCACAGAGTGAAATTAGAAGACCCCCAGAAGATGCAGTTCTCAGACAGGCTGTCAGAGATCGAGCGCTACCAGCGGAGTATGAGGATAGGCCCAGGGAACACTAATCCCCGCCAAATCCACCAACCCCACCTCGGCACCACACCAGGTAAAGAGGACCACTGACATATACAACTACAACCAACCAGCTTTCACATCTCTTTTGAAAGCAGTGGTTCTGAAACTGTGTGACGCTGAATGAGTGTTTTCGTTTTTAAGGAAAATTCACAAAAATAGTTTGCTGACACTTTCGTGCTTATTCCATTACAGTTCAACTTGGACCCTTTTTATAGATTAATTGATTAAAAAATGAGTTTTTGGAGATATCTACTGTAGAGTTTTGGGTATTCTCTTGACTATAAGCACACACACACACACACACACACATTTGAAAAACTCAACATCTGTATCTAAAAATCCACAAACCTTGTTGTGAGTAATTTAGTTTGTAGGATCTATTTTCTTTGTACTGAACTACACCCACAAAAGCATCGCTGTACACAAGGAAGGATGCATCTACCTGTGATGGGAGGCATGTTACCATGTGGCAGGTTGTAAACATTAATGGTGACCCACATCAGCTGAGCTGGAATATTAGCTAGCTGCATGAAAGATGTAGAATGGCAGAAAGAAACTAGTTCCTACTATCGTGATACTGTACAAAACAAAGTTTGTGTATTTTTATGAGTAACTGTGTTTTTCAAATTTCTCCTACACATATTCAAGAGAAGGCAGACATCTCTAGTCTATATCTCCAAAAGTGAGCAGCTCACACCAAAATTATTTAGATGGATAAATAGCTCTAGTGGCCAGAGGAAGAATATGTACATTTTAATTGGGGGTGAATTGCCCCTTGAACTGCAATTACTTAGACACAAATATCTCCTTTAATAAGCCAAACATATTTAGTTTAATTTGGCCGGAGTAATCTGTTATATTAATCTGTTTATATGTCAGCACAGTACATGCAGTTCACCTCACGTTAAGCTAAGCCAAGAGCCCCTTCGTGTTCTCCACAAACATTTCTGAGTTCTGTTCCACTAATCTGAGAGCTGTTATGTGTTGGCCATTCGAGGGGAAGCTCATGTCAGCTTTGTCCCCGGATGCCCTGTGTTGGTGGGTCTGGGCCCCACAGTGTGCAGGGTAGAATCTGCAGCCAGGTGGCATGGTCGCTGCTGGCAGCCAAGCTTGGCCAAGGTGCTGAAGCTGGCCTCCGCGCACCGCACAACTACACCCTCAGGAATGTAACAGTCTTCCGCTACCTTGGCAATCACGTCAGTCTGAGACTGTCCGAATGTGCGGGGGTTGGGGTGGGTGGTGGGGCTGAAAGTCAGACAGAGGTGGTGCGATTGGAGGGGAGGAGGCTGTGTGTCAGCTGTGGACAGCTGCGTGGGTGAGGATGACTCTTCACTCTCCGTTGGAGCCTCTTTAACAGGAAGCACACATGCCTGAACGCAGACTTCTGCCCACTCTCTAGTTCTCATACTGGCTAATGAATCTCATTACCTTTGTATCAGCATGCTGCTGTGTACAGGAGGGCTTGTTTGGGATTTCTGAGCCGTGTGTGGGTGGAACTCTATCAGTGTGCACACTGTTTGGCCTTGTGCTTGGCTTAGCCAGCACTGAGTCACCAGTAAGGGACTATCTAACAGCTGACTGCAGAGAACACGGGGTCTTTTATTCTGCTCCCCTATGTCCTTACTTATTGTTGATATCAATTTTGTTCCCTTGCACAGCATGTACCAAGATGAAAACACGTCAGCCATTTTAGAAACACCAACGACAGGTTATGCTGTGAATCTTCAACACAATACAGCCACTGTGATGATAATTTTCTGATGGCTCAGGGTTTGGCGTGCACTCCACAGGTTGCCTGCCAATAAAAAGACCCCTGCAGCAGAGCTTACACCGTGAGCTTTAAGTTTCTGACTTGAATGCGGGGGGGTGGGGCGCGCAGGCGGACGGGCGGGTGGGGGTGCACTCCGATCGGTGGGGAGAGGTGTACAGACATGGTCCAGACAGCAGACGAAGCGCTCAGCTCTCGTCTGCCTCACACAGGATTAGGGCAGGAATTAGAGCATCATAGGCTTGCCAGGCTTCAAAGGGCTGCAATGTTGCAACACACACACACGTACTCAAAGAGCAGACACAACACGTTAACATCGCTTGGAAGTGTCAGAGAAGTTAAAGGCCTTGAGCTTCATGTTACAGCTGCTGGTGACTGCAGGCTGTCTATAAGAAGTGTATGTGAGTGAGACAGACGAGGGGAAGGGCTGTAAAAACCACACACCTTAATCTGTGGTATTACCATCATGACGGCACACCGCAGGGCAAGAGTGGTAAAATAATTAAATAACAGAGGAGAGAGCCTTTCTCCCTCCCACCTTGTCTATCTGTTGGCTGAGCGGCAGCCTGTGGATGTATGTTGTGGCACAGATCCCACAGAGCGCTCCCGTATGTGTAGGAATCGTGCACAGACAACAACAAGACAGTATTACAAGCAAAGCTCAAACAAAAATAGACTTGTTGTAATAAATCCCATTCAGAGACACAGGGAGGTGTTTACATATAAACAACACACACGTCTCTGCTTTTGACAATCCCTGCCAGACGCTGTTGTACTTTGCAGATACTTTAAATCCCGGAGTCTGTTTGTTTGAGAACTGCCGAGTGATAGATCGCCCATCAACATGTTATAATTAAATGGATTCCCTTCTTGCTGTTACAAAAGATGTTTTCCATTATCCAAGGCTGGAACCTTGCATTTTCCCCCTCGAAGATGGCTAAAAAAAGAAAGCATAGTGTCACCCTCCTCTTAAAGCCTCCTTGCTTCATATTGTTGTCTGAGCCATGAAATACTGTCTCAGTTTGGTTGTCAACAGGACATGTCTCCAGACATCTGCTACCATTGGATTCTTAAATCACACCGAGACAAAGATGATTGCACCATAAGCACACTGAAAATAAAAAAACACTCACTCAAACACACACACACACACACACACGTAGTTCCGTGCTAGTGTTGCAAGTTCTCCGTTAGTGCCCCAGACAGACAGGGTAATTAAGAGCTCATTACAGTACATGCAGTGACAGGATTCCTGCGCGCTGGCAGACGCTACACTCGCTGCTTGTTTTTGTTCTTCTGTGTCCACAGGTAAGCCTGCTAGACATGTGGAATGATTCTCAGCTAGGGTGGAGGGAGTGTGTGTGTATGTGTGATTGAAAATGTATGGTTCAGCTAGTGCAGTCAAGCAAATCTGACACTTAGACAATCAAGTACTAAATTGTTATTCTGGTTTTCAAAACCTCAAGTGAGGTACAAGTGCATACTATGTGTATCTGTGGGTGGTTTTTTTTTTTCCTTCCTCTGATACAGAATGTATTTTAAAACATTTACAGTCTTAAGGGAAGCAAGCAGCTGATTGAAAATTTGATTTATATCAAAGTGAAAAGTGGAAAACAGATTCCAGTTTTACCCTAATCCATTTTAAAAGCAGACAAAACTCAACAAGCCCTTGGCAGAGCCTCTAACAGACAGCCGAGAAGAAAGACACTCTTTTAACTTAAATGTGTTTTAACAGTTAGGGGGGGGGGAGAAGAAATGGAGCACCAATTTAATCATCCAAAAAGAAAGTCCTGGCACTTTTGAGGTGGTATCACTTAACATGTTATTTGTTCCAACACCTGTGTGTTCCTCTCTGAAGATGAATATCAGATACTAGCATAACGTTCCACCATCAAGTCAAGTGCTCAGGGCTTTGATGAGGGCCCAAAAATATGTGCGTGTGTGTGTCTTTGTGAATGTCTGACTCATATGGTGATGTTGCTAAAAAAGACGGCATAATCTTCCAAATCTACAATATTACTCATTACATTTTTTGCTGTATTCAGCTTTTACCCAGAAAGTTCTTCCCCATTAATGACTCTTCTACAAATGTTGGTACCTCTGGCGTCATGCTGCACAACTGGCACACATCTGCTGTAGCTCCGCTCTGGCAGGCTTGTTCAGTATGTTCAGGCTGTGGCCTCTGAGTTGGAATTAACTTGAAAAAGTCCTGTTTGATGGAGGACCAGCCTGATTCAGCCAGGCCCCTCCTGCCTCGTCCACAGTGACCACACTGTTTACTCCACATAAACAAGCTGGCCGGCCCCCCAGGTTCGAGGCAGCACTCTGCTACTGCCGCAAACTGAGAGGCTCACACTAATTCACACATCCAGAACGACATGATCAGCCAATTAGAAGCAAGAGTGAGACAGGAAATTAGCGCCGTCAGGTAGCTGTGGTGTAGACTTCTGAGTATAGCCATCACGCTCGTTGGGTTTCATGCTGATTTCTGCCAAACCCAAGCAGGAAGCTGGCCCTCTGAGGCAAATGCAACTAAAACGAGCAGGAATCTGGAACAGTCCTTTAGACACTGTTTTACTTCTGCACTCCACTATTTACATAATATGTCAATGGCCGCCACATAGTTTATTTGTTATGGTGCCTGAAAGCTTCACTTGTGGTTACTCTCTTTTTGTGACCCTGAGATGAATAATTCAAACTGAAAATGTTTCTTTTCTTCAGCAAAAAAAAAAGGCTTTTGAAGCCATGGTGAAAAAAAAAAAAAAAAAAAAAAAAAAAAAGAAATAGAAATG
>VUQS01005328.1:75262-93931 GCA_015108495.1 Heterochromis multidens
GCACAGAGTGGGACTGATGAAGGGACAGACAGGGAGAGAGAGGGAGAGAGAAGGGTAGAGGGAGCAAAAGCTTTTTGAGTCCGGTAGGAATTAGTAGGCTGACTCCACTTCACCCGAATCAACAGCAGCTGAGGGCTTGGATTTTCCTCACGTGAAATCAGATACGGAGCCCGACTCCTGTGCCTGGTAGACTCTGGAAAAAGAAACAGCCACCCCCTTACCACCACCACTACTAAACTCCCTCACCCCCCCCCAAAAAAGAGGAAATTCAACTGCAGCAATGTGTTGCTGGAAAGGAAAAAAAACAAAGAGTATAACTGGGGCCATGGAAATTGCAAAGGAACTGATTTTTTTGCAGCTGAAAATGGACCCAGTTCTCCAGACATAGGGAAAAGACATTTCAACAAGACCATGGCACGCAAGTTTGGCATTCTCCCCCCTCGGGGCTGTGGCGTGCAAGCGCTTGCTATTTCACAAATACAAGCTTTCTTTTCTCTGCCATCCAAATCCACATTTTACACTTGAAGTCATGTGGGCACACTGGACCCATGAAAGCCACACGCGGACAAACAAATAACCATGGGCTGAGGTGTTTGCGAGTGTATGTGTGTGTACACAAGTGGCAGGTGTGGATGGAGCGCACTGTAGGCTGACATCAGGTATGAGGAACTCTTACTAGTTTTTGTGGCATATAACCAGGTCAAGGGTGTTTTTGATTATGGAGCATTTGCCCTGGCTGCAGGCCATCTTACTACTGCCCTAAATATCTGAGTGTCATGAACACAAAGACTCAACACGCTCAACTTGCCAGGCAAGACTTAATTTTTCACACCTTCACTTGAGAATTATTAAGAAGTGTTTGGAGCCAGTAGAGTCATGATGGTAGCAGGTAATTTTTGTGGTTTTACCATTTTGGTGGCATATTATAATACTAAGAATAAAAATAAACAAACTGACCTAAGAAATCAATAAAATAGAGGTTTTAGGTATAACATTAAGCAGAAACTTGGAAAATAATTGTCGTTGTACCAGGCCCGAAACACAAATACTATCGGAGGTGTCAGTCGGCAGCTTTCATAAATCCAAGACAACTGTGAACAGGTTCGTTTCCAAAGTGTAAGATCAGCCAATAGCACTCCTTAGCTGAGTGAGTAGGGAAATATGGTGTTTGAGTTACTTGGTGACAGTAGTGGCATCAAATCTCAGAGCAGCAATCCGCCAAGTCAAACCCTCCAGCAATATTTCTATTTCCCTTTTGCCAGCTGAATAAATTAGAAAGTGTGCAGTGAAATGGCAGACATAACAGCTGGGTTCAACTGTGCTCTGTTACCTGTGAGATTACACTTGGCAGTTACTCTGACAGGTCCTTGACTGTGATACACATTAGTTTAGATATTCACACAGAAACAGTTTCTCTTCCTACATCCCCTCCTTCATTTTCCTTCTTTGTCTCTCTGACTGTCTCTGATTGTGACCGTCCGCCTCTGCCACCTAAGTATGATTTACGACAAGTTGCGCAACAGTGCAACAAGCCATCGGTGTTTATACAAAGCATCCCTCAGCACAGACAATGCCTCCTTTCATTGCTCTGAAAAAGATAGAAAACTGTACGTTGCTCCTTTTGAAGCAGTGGTAGGAGGGCTGTGGCAAGGGGGCCTTTTCATAACTTCAGTCTTGTGCACGGGGCTGTGGGATGATGTGCTGTCAGTGCTTGATGACTGTTATTAAGCAAAGAAATGTCTCAGTTCATTACTCTGAGCAAACATTTCCATGGACCAGTATATCGCAAGAAATATGAGCTCAGAATTGGGGGTCTGGGGAGATTTGCTGCTCTGGAAATGTGGATAATTTTTTTAGAATAATAGAAAAGTGAGATCTCTGATCCCCTTGTTTCATAATTCCAAGAGCAGTTTTAATGTTTTCTGGCTCTTTCCGACCTTTTGTTTCTTTGTTTTTTGTAACAGCAACTACAGAGCTCTTCCCGCAGAGGACCACCTTCCCATCTCTGTCACCGCTGACCGACCCTCGCTTCTCAGATCCCCGCATGCACTACCCCGGGGCCTTCCCCTACTCCGCCAACACCTCCAGCACTGGCATTAGTGGCCTTAGCATGTCAGCCTCTACTAGATACCACACCTACCTGCCACCACCCTACTCAAACAACCAGTCCCAAAACTTCCAGTCCAACTCTTACCTGTATTACGGCACAGGCTCTGGATCCTACCAGTTCTCCATGGTGGCTCCGGGGAATAGCGGGGGTGAGCGCTCTCCTACCCGCCTACTGTCCTGCTCGGGGGCTACAGGCACTGGCGGGACCAACAGCCTGATGAACCCGGGCCTAAACACCCAGAGCGAGGGTGTGGAAGCTGACGGCAGCCACAGCAACTCCCCTACAGCCATGAGCGCTTCGGGCCGCTTGGATGAATCTGTCTGGAGGCCTTACTGACTGACAGACAGCTAGACAAGATGAGAGGAAGGAAAAAAGTAAAGAGGATGATGAACAAAAAAAAAAAAAGAAGCTGAACACTGAAAGAAAAGAAAAATAACAAAAAAAAGAGAAATGCTGCATGTTTGTCTTTTATTTCTCTGGCACTCGCTTTAAGGACCTTCTGCTTTTACCAACTCTCTCAAGACTTCTATTTGTTTTGTAAATTTTTGAGTGAACTCCTGCACTGGACTGAAACAGGTACTCTTAAAGAACCAGAAAAGCCATACGAGCTGACACGTTACTCAGCAGAGACTGTAAATAGAAGAGAGAGTAAAACAAGAGAAGCCACAGTAATGTTTCAGGATCATTTGTCTTGTGCAAACAGGTACTCATCAAAGACAAACGAACAAAAGACGGCGGAAGTGTGATCAATCAGTACAGCTGATGAACTGAAAAACCACAGCAGAAATTCCTCAAAGAGACTGATCCAACTCACTTGGTAGGTGGAGAAGAGAAGTCAGACTGGATGTTTGCTCCATGAGCGACTCCCTGCGAGGCATGGCTGCACTGCTGTAGCAATCGTTCCTTTTTAAAGCTTTAATTTTTGTCAAATTTCAGCATTGTAAAAAATATTGGGTCAGTTGTGAAAACATTTTCAGTTGCACCCAGGGCTATTTCATGTGCTCACAGTAGTTATGCAGTACCTTATTGCCTAATTTATTATCCAAATGGACACATTAGCCTTTGGTGCTACACTGTGCAGGGGACGTTTCAACACAATTGCTGCATTATTGAGAAAGAAAAACATTTTACCTGTCAGGACTCAAATGTTTTAAGAAATGAATTCTCCTCTGCTGTGTCATCAGTGGATCATATTTCAACAGGACAATGGCTGATATTTTGAGGAATGTATAAAGACTAAAGCAGAGGAGGGTTTATTGTTTTTTTTTTTCTGCAGGTATGTTGGAGTCCTGTTGTCTCTACTCTTTACTTTTTCTTTGAATTTCTTAGTCAATCCCTTTTCTAAAGAAAAAAAAAAGTCCTAGTCTGGTATTTTTAAACTGGATGAGACAGTTTACCTTTGATATTTATTTGAGCCAAAATTTGAGGAAATGTATGCATATACCCCAAATCCTTAAGCATTTCTCTCTACTTTCCTTTTTTTTATATAAATATATATACAGTATATATACCATGTTTTGTTGTTAAGTATAAATTTGGAATTTGTGTAATATATTGCTACTAAATTATAAAAAAACAAAACCTTTAATGTAATTTTTTTGCCTTCCAATGTAGCTTTGATGCACTAAAAACTTTTATTCCTGAGTGAACATGCCCAACAGCATCTGTTAGTAAGAGCTGTAATCTTTTAAATAAGTTCCAAATTGCCTTCTTGCGCTAAAAAACAAAACAAAAAAACAAAGCCATTTGCTGAATTTTTTGCACTATGTTTGAACTTTCATTTCTCTTATTTTTGGTTATATATTTACAAATATCTGGAAGTGTGCAGAACTAAACATGGAACAATTAAACATGAACCTGCTTGCAGAATACTGCCCTTTAAATCTTTCACCAAATAATTAACGATTTCATGATCAGACACACAAACACAGACACATTCCTGCACCACAGATGTGTGTGTGTGTACATTCCCCCTGTCCTGGGGGCCTTTCCCCTTTAGGTAAACATGTGATCCCCTGTTTCCATAAAAGAAGGAGGAGGAGAGTGAGGTTGAAGGGATAGAGGGAAAAGGTGGGGTCAGAGGAGTATCTTCTTACAAAACCAAGGGCAGTTAAGCAAAAAAAAAAAAAAAAAATCTCTTGTTGTGCACCGGTCCTTTTGTTCTAAATAATCAGTGAGTGCTTTGAAGCCTTTATGGCCTTGAGTCTAATTGACTGATCGTCAGTGCCAGGGGGTCGTAGCTCTGCCAGCTCTGCCTGCACAGATCATCTTGGCACGAGGTGTGCTAAAGATATCTCCAAGAAGTATCAGGTATCTAGTATTTACCAGGAGAGTCGTTCACAAGAATGAAGATGATTAGCGTTCATGACTCTGAAAGTTGGCGGTTCAGTTGATACACAAGTAAGCTTTAATTTCAAAGTGAGAAGTGATCCAAAGAAGCTAGCATTTGCAGCTCAGGTAAAAAGTTGTGCAAGGTGTTTTGTATACCCTCTGCCTTATTCCTCATTTTTTCTAAATGACATTGTCTCATTCCTATCTCCCTTTGGCCTGTATATGCCTGAAAACCTTACTGTATTATAGGCAAAAATCATGCAGCTAGAGAAACCACCTATGTACTGATATTTGTGTGGTTCCTTCAAAAAAAAAAAAACCAAAGATCTTCACAACTGCCTGTAATACTGTTGGGACGTTACTGATGGGGAAGATGTGTGGCAAAAAATATCATTGTTTTATGCAAACAAGCCAAAAAGTACAAGTGAATTGTATTTTTATTGTGTATTAATTAAAGAGCACAATGTTACTTTTTTTTTCTTTTTTAAAAGAATCCCTTTCCAACTTAGCAAAATGTTAATTCATCTTGCTCTCTTCATCTCTCTAATGCTCAAAGCATGTACATCTGAAACTGATGTTAATTTAAAAAAATCTCATCCATGTATGTAATGATATCAATAATGCTTCTATACTGAGTGCTTGTAAAGTTTGCAATAATGTAGTTTTTATTCATTTTAATTAAAAAAGGTGTCTCTCTTTTGTCTCCAAAGCAGCTTTTTTATGGAGGGGACCTACTATTCTTATTCTTGTCTTCAGTGCTACACTGATGAATATAAAACGTGGCCAGAGTTCATGCACACAGCTCTGCCTGTGGGCAAAGAATCTCCACCCACCTGCTGCTGAAACCTTTTGTTTACAAGGGACAGCCAATCAGAAGGATAGATTAAAGGGATATAAGAGAGATGAGAGGTTGCAGCATGGCCCAAGGATTATTTTGAACTGATAATCATGTAAAGCTACTCTAGTAGAGTCCCAGAATGAAAATATGGAGCTGGAATTGACTATTATAGGCCCCCTTCAAAGGAACTCTTGGAGAGAAATAAATAAATCACACCTAGGTAAGATTAAGGTTAAATATTTATGGCCGCATTCTTCAAATTTATTTGCTTAATTATAAAAAAAACAATAGTATAGTATAGCAGTACTCCCAGGCTTGTGAGGTGTGTTATAGTTTAACAGGGAGAGGTGTTGAGAGTTAAAACACATTTATAATTCGTCTCCAGAATCCAACACACCATCACATCAGCTGTGAAATAAAGAAGGAAAAAAAAACCCCATAAACATTCATGGGACCCAATTCCATGCCAGCACATTCTGATCCAACAGTTTCTTTTCTTCTAACTTCTTCATCCTCATACAGAAAATACCACACATGCCACTACCTTCATCTCATAACCTTAGTTCATTGCTAGTTTGTTCCCAATAACCCTCTAATAATTCTCCTCCTCTCTCCCATTAGCAAAACTCTCGCTGGCAATTACCCTTACTTCTCAGAGGTTTGAAAATGCCTCAGCTGTCAACACGGTGGTACCCAAAGCGTAAATAAAATGCTGCTCAGGAATCCAACACCACCCTGGCAGCCTCCATGTTAGCGCACGTCGGCAAGTTGTCACTTGTTAAAAACAATACAGGAGAAGTTTGGAATGTCAGCGGCCTTTTTTAACCAGTAGTGCGGTTGTTAATTTATGCCGTGCTGATGGCATCTGTTTGCCCCATTTGAAGCCGAGCCATAAGATTAAACACTTGAGATGCTACCTTGTGGGGTGGTCTGATTTCAGATGTGGTTAACCTGACACCCAATACCTACAATTCTTTACTCTTTAACTAATGCCACCTGTTGATGTACCATGAAAGGCTTTCACTTTGTTTTTCACTAATTTTTCACTCTTTTATTTTCCCTGTTTATACTCTTTTGCATTTTCTCTTTCTTTGTCTCTTTCATCCTTTCTTCTCATTCAGCTCTCTTCTTTCTTTGCCTTTGTGTGGCTTCTGCTGCATGCGTGTGTCTGTGTCAGGCCTTCTATGGGGGCAGCGCTGGCAGAACAACAAAGCCTCAGGATGCACACATGCAGCCTTGATACACACTGTATTCAATTAACTCTGCACACTCAAAGCATTTCCACACAGACACACACAATCCCCCGCTGACAGATCTCACACCAGCCCTCCACCCAGACAGTCTGAGCTCCACTTTACAGTGCAAGTTCATGACAATGTTTCCTCCAGGTCTCATCACAGAGAAGTGCTCTGCCTCGCCCCTTGCTGATCCCCCACCACTCAGGAAGCACAAAGAGAAAATGATAAGCTTTCAATTAGGCCAGGCTCAGGGGAATTTTCCAGCTGTCTTCACACACTCTGTGAGACCCGACTCTCTTGTCCACATGTGTGGAGCAGAGAGCCTCTCATCTGGCTCTGTCTTTGTCATGGATGTACACGAGCAGAGCTGCTTTTTTCATCTTCTCTCTGTTGCCGCAACGCTGGTCTTCTTCCGAAAATTGTAACTCTCCTGGAAAGAGGGGAAGCGTTTGCCTGGATCAGGCTGCTTGTCTGGATGTAATTGTAGTCAAAGGCATGATGAATTGGTGTATGGGACATACAAAACCACTTTTAAGTGGGTGAAGTTGAAAAAAATAGAAGTGGAGGTATAACTTGCCATGGTGACAGAAAAGAATAACTGGCATTTTCTTTGTTTACTCTATTTGTTGTTTATTATCCCTCACATTTTTTCATCTTAATCCAATAAGAAAGATTATAAAGCACTAAACTCCAAACAAAATACAACCATAGAGAAAGTGAGACAGCACAAAAAACAGAAGGAGAAGGGAGAGTTGTGGAAAGAGCACAAAACTGTTAAAACCCTCAAATTTCTCATGATAACAGTATCCACTGTCGCTTCTCTGATACCTGCATGCGAAACCAATTAAAGCCTCTTCTGCAGCCACTAACCTCCTCTGCCCCGAGCCCGTGAGAAGCAGTGGGCTAGAACAGACTTGTTTTGGGTGCCTGGTACGTTGGCCAGAAGTCTATTTTCTAACCATACTGGTGGTGGGAACAGCAACTACCGTCCAAAATCAGGGTTCCCACAGATTGACCGAGGAACACAGGGGCCAGGGGCTATGAAACCGCGAGAGCTGTGATGCAACCATTCTCACACAGAGGACCAGTGCTGCCTTGCTGACATGGAGTGGGATATGGAGGGAGAACTGAAAGAGAGAGAAAAAGAGAACTCTCCTAGTTCAGAGGGATCCCAGTGAAGGTAGTTTCTCATCCATGCCGAGTCTACAGAGACCGATCTTTGCAACCAGACAGCTCCCAGTTCCCACAGTGGAGCACCTCTCTATGGGGCTGTAGGAGTCAGTTCCCGCTCAAACCCGGAGTAACAGTCACACTATGAAATCGATCCAGAGAACTGCCAACATGACACACTGCTGTGTGACCTCTTAATGATCAGATGTCGCATGATCTCAGAAAAACTAAAACAAATTCAGCAGCAATGTGAGATACAACACTCTTAAAAATCTCCTAAATAATCCTGATCTGTTAAATCAGGGGTGTCAAACACACAGCCTGGGCTAGAACTGGCCCTCTAGATGGTTGCACACAAATCATTAACACTCACATTTTTAAAGTAAAATGCACTGATATTATTGGTTTGGTGATGTCAGCATTACTGGGAAATGTATGGAAAGTCAGAAGTGTTTTTAGATCTCAACAAGTTGTAAAACACTATTGTTTAGCTCTAAAATACTTCTACAGGTGATCTGATCACTGTGCTGACTGCACATGGAAAATATATGATTAAAAGACACCTCAAGCTGTTACTCATCTGTTTGGTAAATGGATGGTTCATTGCATGTGAAAGTATTTCCACTTTACACTTACAAAGGTTAAGATCAAATAAGGCTGTGTGTGGGCCAAGAACAAGTTAATAATTGTTGTTTAATCATCTACTTATCATCAACATTTGAAGTCAAAATGCCAAATATGTCATGAATCCCTAATCTCAATTGTAAGAATTTAATGTTTATGTCTTGTATGTAGTAGTAAATCCATTTTTGGATATGTTTTGGATATGTTTTTGGTTTTGGAATCTTACTTTAACAAAATAATCTTTTTTTTTTTTTCACCTTGAGTTTGAGGGAATTTGCAATTATAATGTGAATCTAAGAGTTTTGTTAACAAATGTGGTTAATCCACCCTGAAAAATGTAAGATGTGTTTCTATTGGCCAGTGTCGACTGACAACGTCTGCTGTCACTAAACAAGTGCGAGACCGTTTCAGTGCACTTTCCACCTACAATCAGCTAGGCAACAAGCAAAACTTTTAGATTTACAAGCAAAACTTCTGGATGCATATTTTAATCTCACGTTTATTTTATTTACAATAAATTACAGAGTCTACTGTTATTCTCTCTGGCCTATTTTTTCACAGTAGACCTGTTCTGTTTGACTGCACGTTAAAGACACAAAAGTAACCCCCTAAATATTAATTTACACCTTAAAAAATAATAATATATCTAATATCCCTTTGCTCATATCTTCAATGCACTTTCATTTGTTATATGATTTAAAAACCTTAAATGAAACTGAAAAGTGATTTTCAACCACAGCATTTTATTTTAAGACTACATAGCTGCAGGATGTTTTCTTTTTTCCTTTCGTGGTGGCAATTCACAGAATTTCACATCGCACGTCATTTACTGAGTACTGCTCATACAAAGAAGTTTGATGACATCGATAAGCAACGCTCAAACAATCTTATGACTAAACTCAATCATCTTGTCACAGGAAACCAAGACATGTATATGAATCAAAAACAGAACAAGGCCCTTATAGAAACCCAACAGACCACTGACTGCATGGTGGACCTGTGGCTCAGTCCATGGTTAGAGGATAATCTGGCTAAGACCACAGCAGCTAACTTTCATTTAGATGTCCTAATGGCTTAAATGTAGATTCTTCTTATTGCATAATGACCACAGCTTTCTGTGTTTAACCAGTCTGCCCTTAATTTGATTAATTTGTTAGGGAGAAAAAGTAGAACATTTGAAATGAAAGGACCATAGCTTGTTTTGTTGATTGGAATAATGAAATGACATGCCTTTCAGTTTAATTTAGACATTGCATTTGCACTTTACCAGTGAACCAAAATATGTTTTTACTAAGAAAGTAGGGCAGCTTCCCAGAAACAATACTTGTTGTTCCCATACAGATTCATGAGAATTGACACAATCTTCTTTTTTTTCCTGTCCTTTTTACTCACAGAGAAAATCTGAAAAACGATCTGTACATGCAAACACTGCTTCCTCTATAAAACAGGAAATTAATACACACATACACGTACGCACTCACTCACTCACAACACACACATGCACACTATAGCTCTCTGCCAGGCTCTCCCCCATCATGGTAGGGTCTTTGGTGGGGGGAGGAAGACATCGAGGAGGGGAAACGGGGATCCCTGTGGACCAGGTCTGTGTTCACTTGAGCAGGGGAACTTGCTAAATTGGTGGTTCACATACACACTTTCTATCGTTCTATCTCCCTTACTTTTTTTTTTTTAATCCATGTGCGCAAACAGTGAGTAAAATGAGGATGACTGCTTAAATCTGTTTTGGACCACGTGGGAACGTGGATGGCTGTTAAAAGCATTGTCCCTTCCTTTCTTGCTCCCACTGTCTCCTTTGGAAGCAGCAAAGTCAGATTGTCACTAATTCCTTTGCATCTCCGTAAAAGTAAACATAACTCAGGGACTGACCACTGATCACTACATGACTAATATCTGTTCACCAGTAAGAAATCAGGGAAAAAAAACATGATACTCAACACAGAGCAACAAGATTAAAGCACCTTTCCTGCTATCTTCTTAAACAGTCTATTGCATTTTTTATATCTTCATTCTTTGCTTCACACTTTTATCGCTGTTGCGATTCTGGCACTTTGATTGTCAAACATCATCAAAGCCAGGTGTGAATAAATCAAATTACTGCTGACACCCAATAAAGTGTGAGCCATTGTTACTGTTAAACAGGTGAGGTGACTAAAAGCCATTGCTTTGGTGTTTCTGTCTCCAGTCTACAGTGTGTGTGTGGCAGTGATACCCACCCCTGTGTCTGGCCATAGCTGCCCTGCTAACCAGTTCCCATGGTTCAATGGTTCCACTATAGCTACTGTGGATGTCCTCAGGGGACACCTCCCACTCACTGGTTTGTTTTCATCCTTAATGGGAGATCATGTTACACTCTTTATGGTGTGTGCATGTGAAGTAAACAGTCTGTCTGAGTGTGTGCTTTTCTTGTTTTCTATGCATGCACCTGTAGAACAAGGCACTGTGTATGAATGTGTGTGTGTGTGTGTGTGTATGTGTGTGTGTGTGTGTGTGTGCGCGCGCGAGTTTACACTCATAAAGGTATGATGGCCTGCAGACACCAGACACCTTGATTTCTGCTCCTTTTGTTTTTGCCCATGAGGCAGAGAGGAAGATGAAGGAAAAAAAATATCTTTCAAGTATCTGGAGAAGTCTGTTTGGGAGCATTCAGATTTAGAAATAATTGCTGAGATATAACAGCCAAATGGGCCGTGGAACAAAGAAGGATTGTAGGGTGATGGAAAATGAAGCATTTACATTTAGGCCCTAGTAATGAGGGGGTTTTCCTGAGAGATGACAGTGAGGAGGAGGATCAGAGAGTGACTGGGGGGGAGGTAAAAGAGAGAAAATGCATCAGATCAGGAGGTGGCAATCACACAACTGATCCCAGACAAGCTTTTTGGCTGTAAAAGAGGGTTCAGACTGTGACACACTCTGGCCAAAGGATTGTTCACATATGTGCTTTATTCATGAAGCATACAGGTGTTTGTGCTTTATGAGAGACCCCGTACTATACCTCAGCAGGGGCTGCAACAGCAGAGCACGCCAAGGAAGATTTGGGCTCTTGGCAGATTCATCTACGTTATGAGGTGCGGCATTTTGGCAGGCCAGTCACAGCAGGGCACAGCTGACCTGAATATAAACAAGGCCGGCCCCTTAAAAACCATCCATCAAACAGATCCACTGGGAAGTAAAATCCTCCAATTTTTTCATTGAGATGGACAGATTATTGAAGACATCCAGAGGAATATTAGAATTTTTTGGCACGATTTGTTGCTAAGGTAGATTACTAGGTCTGACTGCTTTATTGAGATATAGTAGCCATTCACTGCTTACACTGGACTTCTCCTTAAGTTTTCTGAACTTCATCCTACTCCAACCACCATGTATCCTGTCAAAGTGTGGCCCTGCAGTTTTATTTTTGTGGCTTTTGGAAATGCCCCCACTTTTCCGGCCCTGCTCCAATTTTCTTTAAATACAACCGTAATTGGTTTGATTTCCTACCTCCGGCCTGGTGGTGAAGGGGGGTGGGGGGTGGGGTTCACAAGCAGTGGTGGGTGTTAGTGAGAGCCAAGGCAAAGGGAGCCCAGCCCATAGCAGACGTGCAGCACGCTTGGGTGGCATTACAGTTGACCAGTACTATTATTCATTCGTTTAAAAGCTGTTTATGAGCATATCCTGAAAACCTATCAGTGGAAAGTGACATAAATCAGCACAGAAAAACACTCTGACACACACAAGCATGCATACTCTGACAGCTCAGACACCTGAGTGTGCCTAAAACTGGAAAATGTGCACATCATAACTCTCTCTCACAACTTTTCTCATTGCCAGCAAATCTTGCGACATTATCACAAAGGCATTCCAGCCTCCAAATCAAAACCAGCCTCCTACAAAAAGTCTTTTCTTTGTGATTTCTCTCATGGGTAGACAGAGAGGAGTGTGAGTGTGGCGCTCATCAGGCAGGCGTGAGTAATCAAAAAGGAAATAAGACGTAGCGTCTGGGAGAGTCCAAGTGGGCCCCTACTGATCTGCAGCCAGCACATTGTTCTGGACTTCTATTGTTTCCTTGCTTGGTTGGCAGACCAGAGAGCAGCCAACCAGCAAGAGGCCAAGGCAGATTTATCCTTGTCTTGGAGCACCACTCAAATATGTCTGAGGTGATGTGGATGGTGAGGGGATAATCCTGTAAAATCCCTGCAGACAATGGACACATATAGCAGCAGAAAACACATGAAAGGAGAGAATGTGAAGAAGCTTAACAAGTATCAAAGATCATTTATATAAAGTACTGTGCAAAAGTCACGCCCCATTTCTTTATATTTTACCATGGAAATGAAAAATAAGAACAGGGATTTATTAAAACTTGTACAAACATATACAGTATATAAGGCAAAAACAGAGTTTGTACAATTCTAATGTGCTTGAAAGTCAATATTTGGTATGACCACCATTATTCTTCAACACAGCTTGAACTCTCTTAGGCAGCTTTTCTCTAATTTCTTTAAGTAATCTTCAGGAATAGTTCTTTAGGCTTCTTGAAGGACATTCAAAGCTCTTCTTTAGATGTTGGCTGCCCTTTGTTCCATTCTCTGTCAAGATGATCCCACACTACCTCAATAATATTGAGGTCTGGGCTCTGGAGAGGTCAATCCATGAGCGATAGTGTTCAATTGTGTGTGTTTTCTATCCAGGTATGCTTTCACTGCATTGGCAGTGTGTTTGGGATCATTGTCGTGCTGAAAAATGAAGCCAAACAGACAATTTCCAGATGCTATTGCATGGTGGATCAAAATCTGATAGTACTTTTCTGCAATGAGGTTTCTCTGTTGATAATTTTGACAACATCTCCAGCACCACTGGCTATTTAAAGACATGACTTTCAGATACTGTTCATCTGCTGTAGATTGTTTTTTAGGTCTGTCACTTCTTCTTTTGTCCTCCAAATGTCCATTGTTCTCAAATTTTTCAAGGACACGCTGCACACCATCCAGAAATATGCCAAGTTTTTTGGCTAATAGGTCTTTGGGAATTACCTTGTTGGGGCAAAAATACAATTTTATGCCTGTCAAACTGCTTATTCATAGATTCAACTAAAGAAATGAAAACAAATATGTTTTTAGAACAGTCTGCTAGTAAAAAAGTGCCTAAAGATAAAATTGGTTCTTTGCTAAGTTGTCTGTTATCTGCAGATACAACACTAAAAGCCTTGACAACTATTGCTCAAAACCAAAAAGCTCAAGAAAGTCTGCTCCTTGGAAGCAAAATATAAAGAAATGAGGGGTAGATCAAGACTTTTGCACAGTACTGTAAATACTGCTGAATGTTAGACCCCAAGCAGCAATTTCCAGGCCTGCAAAAATAAAGCGAAAGTGAAAGTGCCAACTGCAGTTCCTGTAATGTCAACTTGAGGCTTGATCCGAAAGCTATATAGACTTCAGTGTTAAAATGCACAACTTTACAGCTAAAACAGACATGTTTAAAGCCTGGTACAAAAAACTGTTTTGGTCTCTAAAGCAAATTTTACCCTTCATAAGAACTGTATTGGGGCAAATTATTTTATAACTCACCCGTTCAGATTCTGTTCGGGCTTAAAGTTAGGGGCATGGCCGCTTTGATTGTCAGGTATGCCAGCACAGGCAGTTGTAGCTGATAGGTGTCTGCCAGGCTTCACCTCCACTAATCCCACTCACTGAACTGGACCACTCGTGGTGTAGGTGTCTTCTGGAGCATATTTTTAAAAATAGAATTATCTGATAAATAGCATGGCCTGCTGTGATGTACAACCGATCCATGAAGTCTGTGCTCTGCTTTGGTGAGTAAAATTTTACAATTTTATTTGCATGCTACTTAGCACTGATTAGCAGGTATCTTTGTTTACGTAATGCACCCATGTAGTCTATGGAGATAACTTAGCACTCCACCTTCTCATCTAAATAAGTCACACAAAGAACTCACACAAAGAAAACACCATGCCAGCTGCCAAAACACTAATGTGTGCACTCCAGAAACCAATGGATGCCATCATGGAGGCTATGCCCATCTTTTACATACAGTCTAGAAGGCTAGAGATCCTCATAGGCAACACACATACACAGACCGTATGACTGAGCAGGTTATAGCAGAAACTGGATCTCCACAATGAAAAGTCTCATTCTGGGGTAGAGTAGGTGTTAATTTTTACTGTAACCAGCAGAAACCCAGAGAAGACCTGTTAAGATGAGTCCAGGGCCAAACACAGCTTGTTAATATAGGATGGAGACAGTTGGGAAGTTTGTCTTTTATATGATGGCTGACGAAAAAAAAAGAAAAAAGAAGAAAAAAAAACAGACACGTTTCCAACCAAAGCAGGATTCTCGGTTATGTGGTCTAGCCACAGAAGAAATGGACCCTGGAGGCTTCCGTAGCTGGTACAGAGAGAACACAGGGTCTTGTCCAAAAATGGCACGAGTGTATGCACGCACATACACACAATGTGAAGCTTTCCCGGCAAGCGACAGTCATCTTGTTGGAAAAATATGGTAACCGATGCATTAAAGTTCAGGACTTTGAGGGATTGCAGGGACGCAGTGGCATTAAGGACATGCAGACCACACAATATCCAGAAAGCGAAGGAGTTTGTTGGGACTGATGGGTCAGTGCAGCAGCATACACCAACAGACTTTTGAAAGAGGATCAAACTAATATGAGACAGGCTGTAAGTTAGTGTATATGTACATGTTATTGGGAAACTAGTACATATCAAAATGCTAGTGTGTTCAACATCAAAGCTAGACCTACCCAATAATTACAGTGATTTGAAACAGTGTAGGCCACAGCTTCTTTCACCAAAAGTAGAAGGACCTTGCTCCTAATAAACAACTTTTATAAAAACAAGATGCCCATAAAAGCAGAACCAGAAAACAGTTTAGCAACACAAAAGCCTCCCCAAATTCAACCGACTGCGCCTTTCAAGCCATGGGTCTGTTGCCATGTAACACCAAATAATGCATCAAATAATGCACTTCTAACCCCACTCCTATTGATTCTCTTTCCCTATTTCGAGCCATAGGTCTCTCCTCATTAAGTGAACCATACAAATGTTCAGAGCTCCTGGCACTTCTTCACATTTGTCAGGGCGAGACAGGACTTTTACTGCACACAGTTCCAAGACCCTGAAAGTTTACGGGGTGAGTGAGCCGCAGCTTTCACTGCTCAATCGAAACAAATTCCCCAAAGTCTAAAAGTTAATCCAGCTCTGGGCTTACCAGGAGCAATATAGCCAAATAAAAGCTCAAGATGACGGCAGTAAACCAGCCTTTTGGCTTTGTGATCTTGACTTGTGCGTTCCTGATGAGCTGGCAGACCGGAGAAGTAACACTGACTGTCTTATTAATGCTTAAAGCATTCTGACAGAGCCTTTTGTTACTTACTTAAACCACACTGCCTGCAACAACCTAATGGAAGTCTAAAAGCCATTAGGCTACAGGGCTTAGCCAACACAAACCAAGCACACAGGCTATGAAAGAGCAGCTAAGGGTAATCAATATATCTCCCCTCATCATCCTCCTCCTGCTGCTGCTGCTTTCCTCCTCCAGTGTTAAAGCTAAATGTCATAGCATCGTCTATGGTTGCTGGCGAGTAAAGGAGACGCTGGTTTAGATCAGAGGAAAACCAGGGATGGAGGACAAGCACTTGGAGAATGGGTAGATCAGATCTGTCCATTATCACTGGTTGGCAGTTAATTGCTTTTTGCTCTAGGCTCCTCTGCATTCTGGCTTGCATTCTGGCATGCTTTTACCAGCTAGAAATCAAAACAGAGAGGAGCTTTACTGTCAGTAAGGGCCATGTGAGAGCAGTCTGTTGTCATTTTACCAGAGAGACATGGCAGGGAGGAGCCAGCTGGGGTGTTTCTCTTTAACAGGCCTCTGCAGTGGCTGGCATGAAAAGAAAGCCTGAGAGCTGGAGACGGATGGCAGAACCAAAACTTCAAAGACCTCTTCTCTCTCTCCCCCTAGATGTGCTGTATAACTCTGAAAGAGAACCTGCTAGTTCACTTTAGCACAAAGACATGCACACACACACACACACACACACACGCACTGTCTGTTAAGCACACACACCTGGGATTATCAAGACACCCAACAGACATTTCCTGATTCCTTGTAAAATGAACAACAGTAGTATGGTGCGTTAGGAAAATACACAATTTAGACACATAGTATTACACTCATGCACGGCCGCACAGAAACAGCATTCCAGACAGGTATTTGCCGCAGGCTCTGACACACTAACGTAGCATAAACTGCAAGGTAAATTTTGCTCTGTGTGGAGCGAAGGTCGGGGTGTGGCTGCTGACAGACCAAAGCCTTTTATGTCTAATAGTTTTTTTCCCCGTCACAGACAAAATAAAACAGGCCACTATTGTAGTCCTATAAAGAGACTAAACAACATGGACAAAAGCCGCTTGAGGCAGGAGAGCTGACGTCACAAGGTGTCTTTCAAGTACTGAGGAGGGCTCATTGCCCCCCTTTTTCTCTTTAAAAACACATCTTCTGTAAAAAAAAAAAAAACACATCTCTCTTTATTCCCCTCCTCCCCCCATTTTCTCTCTCTTTCTCATGCTTCCTGTGAAAAAGTGCTGACCATGTAAAAGAGATAAGAAAGAAACCCCAGGAGAAGAGTCGGTGCCAGCTTTCGGAGGTCCCCCTATTTTGGCTTACTGTGGGTGAGTACCCTCTAGTGGTAGTTATGGTGAATGTCACTTCTGCTTGGATTTGCCTCCTAGAACCCCTCACTGTGCCTCTTTACCAGTCAACAGCTGCAGTTAACCACAGCCCTGCCACAGGGTGTGACTGCAGGACCCAGATGGGGTGAGTGGTGAGCAGGGGAAGGGGGTTAGGCAGCTTTTTGTGGGCCGCCCAAGGGGTCCACCACATTCCCCTATCTCCCCACCACAGTAGCCACCGAACCCTGGAGAGAGAAAGCCAAACTACCACATTTTAATGAGGGCTAAAATAAACAATGCTAGCACAGAAAATCCACCCTGACTGGTTGACTGTAGGCACTGGAGAGGAGCAGATAAGCTGGGCTGTTACTTGGTGGTCTGGCACTGATGCCACAAAGAACTTGAATGGTAATGTTAGACCTTTCCAGTGCCCAAATAATGAGTGCCAGTGTTTGTGTACCCAATGGAAACAGCCCCTAAAGATGAATAAACACTGAAGGAACTTTAGTGAAGAAAAGGATCCATCTGATCAACACATCTTACATACCTGTGTAATCAGTATTTATCATATAGTGAGCCTTTGTGCAGTCATTCAGTTCATCTGCTGTCTGGAACAAGCTGCTTTAGCTCCACTTCTTTTAAAAGGCCCCCCCTCCTTTTAACCAGTGGCTCTCAAACTCTGGGGCGCTGCAGACTGGGTGTGGATCACTGGGGCAAAAGATATTAAGTCAAAATAAGTTGAATAAATATGGTTTTTGTAGCTAAAAGAAACAAACAAGCATCTGCTGATGTTATCCCACTGACCGTAACTTCCTTAAATAAAACTACAGCTAGCACCTGGTTGATAGAAGGTGTGGCGTGTTGGTCATGATTTCTTTTTTGTTTTTCTGGGCTGCTAAAGACGATCATGTCAGGAAAAATTTGAGAACCATTGCTTTAAACCAGCTTTATTCGGCCACCCTTTGCAAACAGAAGCAGGTGGGTGAGGCTGCTGTGCTCATGGCCAGAATTATGCTTCCTGAGATGACCATATTAAGGATATGCCATCTATTTGACATCATACAGAAGAAGAAGCTGTCAGAAACTGTAAGCTTTTGGCTCACAGGGATTGCCATATACGCTGACCTCAGCATATATAAAAGACGCCGTGGTTCACAGTCGGAAAATGGTTGGTTGCTCACTCCAGGCAGCAGATGAGTTGCTGCCTCAATGGAAGAAGCTCAAGTATCTCGAGGTCTTATTTATAAATAGGGCAAAGGTGGAGTGGGAGATTGACATATGGAATTGCGCAGTGTTTTCAGTCTGACAGTGTACCGGTCTGCTGTGGTGAAGAACGAGCATAGTATGAAAGTGAAGCTGTTGATCTATGTTCTTACCCTCACCAATTTTCATGAGCTGTGGGTAATGACCTTAAGAATAAGATTTTGGATACAACAGCAGTAAAATAAAAGATATAAAGAGGAGCTCCTGATCCTTTGCATCAAAAGGAGCCCGCTGAGGCGTTTAAGGCATGTTCAACCAGAAGGAAACCACGGGGCAGAACCCGGACACACCGGAGAGGTGATATCTCTCAGCTGATTTGGGAAAGTCCTTTTGTGCTCCTCCATTAGAGCTGGAGGAGATACACATATATTCTCCAAAAAGTCCTTTTTTT
>VUQS01005331.1:14746-24887 GCA_015108495.1 Heterochromis multidens
ATATTTTTTTATTTTTTAAATTTTTTTTTTTTTTTTTAAAATTTTTAAAAAGTTTTTTTTTAAAATGTTTTTTTTTTTTTGTTTTTCTTAAGTCTTGTTTCACACCTTACCACATGCCCAAGCTTTAGTATTATTAAATGCTGCAAATGGGTCATTTTGGCCCGCTGGTAGGTGGTTGCCAAGCAACATGATGACTTTATAATATATCATGCATAATTCACGTTCTGTGAATATAAATTAGTTATTACTGTTGTAAAATTAAATGACATTGATGCTTTTCTAAGATGTTATAGGTGCATAAACACTGCAAATGAATCATTTTAGCCCACTGGCAGGTGGTTGCTAGGCAACATGATGACATCATGCTATATCATGCAAAAAGTTTTGAATGATTTTTTTAATATAAATCAAATGATAATAAATAAATAATAATGATAATAAATGCATAATAATAATAATATCTGACACATAAAAACCTTCAGCCTAAGATGCACCTGTGTACCAATTTGGCTGCTCAACTCCTGATCGTGTAGGAGGAGCGCGCAGATAAACAGAGATTTCATGAATTACAGTTTCATTCACCATGACCTCCTCCCTAAGCCAGTGTTTTTGCTTTTTATACTAACTCACCTGACTTCCAAAGCTGCTATGTGCCACAAAGCCCTGCAAGCAAACTTCTCCCTCTTCCTGATGTGTCGCAGTAAAGGATTTTTCCCAGTTGCAAGGCTCTGACACTACAATGTTGTGACTGGTAAGTTGCAATTATGTAATTATGTAATTAGTAACCTATTAATCTTGCACCATCACAAACAGAGCAACATCAGATAAACTAGCAGCAGCAGTCTAACTGCACACTAACAAAATGCAGCTTAGTCAAAGGTGGGCCTGAAAGATGTTACAAATGCCAAGCAAGTGCACAAAAAAAAAAAATCAGTTCTGTTTATTTTTAGCCTCTGCCCCATTTCCTTACTGACATCTTGACATCTGAATGTTCAAACTTTTCTTGCAGAACTTTATCTGTTTTGCAAAAATCCTGCTCTCTGATGTATACCCAGAAGGGGAAAAAAAACATCATGTGTACAACTCAAACCCAAAAAGTAATTACCATTAACATTCAGCAAACCACCAACAATTACTATATCTAGTAGTCTACCTGCTATCAAAACTGTAATGATTTAATATGAGAAACATCCCAACAGATTAGTCTGATGATGGTCATCTGGATAGGAGTTATTTAACCCCATTTTCCAACATAGTTGTAACACAGGTTAACTGTTACAGTTACTTCAACAAGGATACACTGCAGATTGGCTCATCGCTGTAGAGCACCACTCAACTATGGGTGAACCTATAAAAAGTGATCACTTACCCTCTGGTAGTATACATAAGCTAGTACTCCAGCCACAAGTTCAATAAAGAAGATCAACAGGAGGCAGATGAAATACTGTGGATGAGAAACAGGACAGAAAAAGAGAGCAAAAAAGAATTTCAGTAAATTTGACTAAAGACTTAAATTCTTCCAGACATTTCAGATTCAGAGTCATTAGCTCAGTAGTCGCCTGAAGTATCTCATTGCTAACTCAAGTTGCTCACACTTGTGATGGCTCAATATAAACTTTCATCAACTGTCACTGCGCTGCATCTGTCACTTCAAACACAGATGGCAGTGCTGCATGAAATGAGACAACCAGAAAGCAATTTGACAGGATGTAGAATCCTACTTCTCCCAGGCATCTTTACAGAGCTCCCCACATTACTAGAAACAAGTTGCACTATTTATCATAACTGACTTCAGAATTTATTGTGAAAAAAAAAAAATTAAGACGACTTAAATATTAACCATCATCACAGTATTTGAGCACTATCCTCAAATACTGTTTTTAGTATTACTCTGCAAAACAAGAAATAAAAAGAATCAGACATTAGATGGGTGCAGAGGCAAAAAATTAAAATGAGAATGACACAGGCTTTAATTGTAAGCATCATTCTTAATGGCAAGCACTATTGTATGAACTGAAATGCAGAGCACAGTTATGTAAACGGTGTGGCAAGCTGATTGCCCACACAGAGTACATTGATAGACTGCTGCAAAATGAGCAAGATCAAAACTACAGCTTTCCCACACTTAACACAACTTTTCACTGTTCATCAAATGGTTTGTACACCCATCAAAACATGGCCCCTTCCACACAATGCAAACACACATACAAACAGACACAAACACACACCAAATGGGGACCAGCTGTCACAGAGCGAGGAAACAACAGCGTAACTCAAGCGCCAGTGCTGCTCACTCAAAACCATTATGGAGACACAGATGCTATTGCACAACCTGCATGATTCACCAAACAAAGTGACTGCAAACTACTGGTAACAAACAGCTGCAAGGAAGAAATATTTAACACACATAAACAGATGTTATCTTTTGTTTTGCAGCTAACACAGTAATGATGCTGAGCAGAAATTCAGCCTGCTCTGTGTCTCTCTTGGTTACAAGATTGCGAAAAAGCACTTCACTTCAGTCTCTGTGTGCCTGCTACCCACACAAAATGCCAACTTCACACTTCTTTATGCACACAACACTTACTGTACATGCTAACATCACTCATTATTCTCCCCAAACAAATCTATAAATAGCCCCAAAATGCAGTTGAACCAAACTGCACCGCAGATTCCATTTCCTCTACACATCCACCTCTTCACTCCTGCAAGGCCGTTTCTCTCTCCATCCGTCACTAGTAGATAGACAGACCTATAAATAGCCCTGTGGCAGAGAACGTTCACCTCCCGCCTGCTTCTCTCGCACTGGGTCCTGTCTCTGTAAAATAATGAGGACATGGAGGGCCCCGTCAAAGTCATTCGTCAGCATCTAGTGATAGACCTTAGACCAGGTTTAGCATGGATGAGCGCCACTGCATGTTGCCACATTGGTGTACATGTGGGCGAGCATCTAGCTTCTCTGAGTAGACAATCTAGGACCTCAAACCGATAGATTACCAGGACTGTTATTACATAACTTATTTATCTTTTGCAGTGTTTCCCATTGAATTAGATTCTATTTGTGCCAGTGTGAGACTGCTGTGTGCAACAAGGAGGTAAACACGCCCACACTTTTCCATTTTCCATTCTCCTTCACCAGATGGAGTCCGAATCAATCTTCTTGGACTGCAACAGTCCTTTTCCTTCTCTGCAACCTCTGTGAGCTTGGCGTAGTGGTGTAGGGTCCATCCGACCGCAAGACCAGACTATTCTAGGGTGCTGCTGAATAATGACCAGGGGTGCCAAAAAGAAAAGTGACCTGAACTGTCTGCTAGGAAGGGGAATACGTGGTGGGAAACGCAAGCGCTAGGTGGCTAGCAGGAAGTGACCTTTTGACATAAAAACAAGTGGATTGTCCGCTAGTAAATATGGACTTATTGTCTTGGACGGATGAAAAAATTTAATTTAAATATTGCTTAAAGACTAAATTAATAAGTATTATTAAACAGTGACTGGAAGTTTTTAGGTTTTCCCGATGCAATGCTCTTTAGTCAAATCCCACTACACAAGCTCACATCCAAGTAAAATTACTATCTAACTACCCTTTCTCTCACCACAATTCCTGACCATCTACACTTTGCTCTGCTAGATTACAGCAAAACTGCCAAAAATATTCATCATTATGATTAATTCTCTTATGCAGTTTCTCAGGAAAACTACACTCCTCTGACAAACTGTTACCTGTTCAATAAGTTTCCCAAGACATTTTTGTAAAAGCATAAACATTTTTGATTTCATATGAACATTCTTGGGAGTTATAATCTACAGATGTTATACATATTTTAATCACATACTGTACATTGAATCCAGTGTGATCTACCCACACCTTTACAACTACAAACAAATGCAGGGACCTCAGTGGAAACCCCCTCAGTCAGTCTCTTGTCTCTCCAATCTCACCATGGATAGACAGCTCCTCTGCTCCCGGATGACTGCGCAACACCCCAAAAAGCCCGTAACTACCACTAGGCTGCCAGCCAGGATGAGGATGTATGCTGATACAGCAAAAGTGCTTGAGGCCAGTAGGCTTAAGTAGTCGCTCTTTGCCACCAGTGTCCAGACTCCCACACCCAAAACAGCAGCTCCGCCCATCTGGAAAAGAATTGAGAGAAGCAGAGAAAAAGTAGCAGGGTCAATAAAAAGATATCTGAATAAAAAGGTACATAAAAATTATACGAGTGTAGCACAAGGTTTCATTTTTAAAAAATGACAATAATAAAGACATAAAAAAAAGTACAAGATATGAAATTTAACTGAATTTAACTGAGTGTGCCTTCTCAGTTTATTCTAAAAGAATGACAAAACACCAGTACTGTAACATTCAAATATAACATTTTTTGGGGCAGAAAGTAACAAATTCAAAGTGAACTCAACGCTTTTAGATGAGTCACACTTACAAAAAGAAAAGAAAATTGAACAGAGGAAGAGGGCATAAAGGAGGCTAGAAAAAAGAGAGGAAAAAGAGAAAAGTGACCATGCATAACAACTAACAGGAGTGGTGAGACTTCAGCAATCAAGTCAGGGCATAATGACCACTTCCTTACAAACAGTCCCGAATAACTGATCCAGGGTGGCTTCCTGTTCTCTTTTTCTCATCTTGTGAGTTTCACAGAAGGGCAAATAGGAAATGCCTGAAAGAGTCCCTCTTCATCCTCCCATCCCTTCCCGTCAGAAGGAAGGACCTCTTATTCACAATACCACATATCCAACCAAGGACCAACCAGTGGATAATCACTCTTCTCTAACTATAACACTGTAAAAATGATTCTTTAAACAATTAAGTTTCACTGAATTACATTTTTACAATGTTTTAAAGTGGGTCATCACTTTGGGTGAATATAGTTCACTAGTTGGCAGAGACTAAAGTGTTAATTCTATTTTGAGCAATTACTGTACAGAGATGTGAGAACAATGTTGTGGAGTTGCACTTTACATCCATGTCTGTCCAGACTTAACCGCTTGTAAAATCTTTGACCACTAAAATCTAATCAGTTTATTCTTGAGTCCAAGTGCAAACCTTTGCCAGGGTTAAAGAAAGCAGAAAGCTGAAAACACAATCCCACGGGCCTCAGCTGTAACTGACCAGATGGCATTGTAAAATGGCAGGTGTAATGATTCCACCATTCAGTAAAATCCTCTGTTTTTGGGCCAGGGTTGGGTTCACTTGATCATGTGAGGGAATCACAGAGTAACTTTTTGCCGATATATCAGTATTGGCATTTGTAACAGTAGATAAATAAAATTAAACAAATAAAGAAGAGCCAGAGGAAACACCTTTTAACCATGTTGAGTACTGATGCTACATAGTTTGATCACCAGAGGGTACCTGTAAATGAGTAATACATGACTTTTAACAATAAAACAAAATTATTTTGTAACTGCATTGTATTATATTATCTTAGTAAGGACTCATAAATAACTACACCTAAAAAATGTTAGGGAAATCTGTTTATGTTTTGTGAAAGAACAAAATTTGGCTGATATATCGAATTTCTAAATCACCAAATACTGGTATCTGTCTTAAAAATCCTATTTCAGTCAGGCTCTACACACTATATTAATAATATGTCCATATAATTAATGGCCCTTCTGAGCTAAGTGAGCACAATTTTACCCCTCATTTATTTGATAAGCACCATGATGAAAAGTCATGAAGCAGGTTCTCTGGTAAGTCACATTTGAAGGGGAATCCATGTAAAACGCCTGCATGTTAAAAATAAAAACCTATTAATATTTGGTGCATCAATCGCATAAGGAAGAAATATGATATTTTGCCATATCAATATTTTGTTCCACCCCCAATTATGAATGGACTGTGAATGATCTTTAAAACATAACTTTCACCAAACAAGCATGCTTTAACCATGCATTAACCAGATCAGCTCCTCATAGATTATTTTATGAGCACCTGTCAAATAATACTTAACTTTGCTTTGACTAATGTCTCCCGTTTATATTTCTACTGTATTTTTGATGGTTGTCAATAACAGTGCTGTGAAAAACTGTGACAAATGAGAAATTCCTAGATGATGCACTCTCCTTTAAAACCACTGTATTTAGAAACTGAAAATAGAAATGGGCAATGCCAGTTTGTCCTGACACAGTATGCACTGCTCCTCCTCTTATGATTAATTTGTGTTGGGTTGGACAAAAATGTCCAAAAGGAAAAAAAAGTGTTGTGAGATGAAGGACAGCCTGTGACCTTCAGAGGAAAGTGGTACAATTTTTCCGCAAGAGACGAGTTGTTGGGTGGTGACAGGGCATTAACTGAGGCCTAAAGCTAAAGCTTGATCCCTTTTCTCTTTTTAACCTCTCCCACTTACGGATCTGTCTCTCTCTACTCAAAATCTTCTTTTTCAGTCTGTAAGCCCAAGGACTCTGCACTGATGCTGTAAGAGAGTAGAGCTTTAGCAGAGAGCTACAGCAGCATAAAGTGTGGTGCCAGAGAGCAGGTTTGATACACTGTTTGGCCAGAGTACACTGACAAGCCCTAAATAATCTATGACTCACTTTGAACTCAGTCCATAGCTCAGCCTTTGGAGACTTAAAACTTTCCTTAATCCTCTTCCTGTTTCTATGTGGCTCTTTCTGTGGAATGTCTCTAAACCAGCAGTTTTAAAGGAACACAGACACTTTTACAGTGGATAACCGTGTCTATGAGAAAACATGAGTTATTACTGATACTGTCAATGATGCTGCAATTCACCAGGAGTTTAAATGTAAAGCTCATTTATTGTTGTAAAGTTTTTGTGAGTAGATGTAGCTTGAAAGGATGATTACTAGCCACTTACCCAGAAGAGAAAGTTGAAAACAAAGAGCAGGTACTTGAGGCACACGGTCAGCCAATCGTTCTGGTCATCTTTATAACCCGCTGACGTCATCTTTTCTTCAGTTCAGTTCTAAAAGTGCACATTTGTTTATTGCAAATATTAAATTTTTCTGCAAAGTATTGCTAAAAAAAAACCCCATCACAATAACAAATAGTATAGTTTTCTTTAGCTATACAGCTGCCTCTTAGGCTGCACAACAACAGCATTTTTTTGCATTTAAAGTTTGCTTTCTTTACACAAAAAAAGTTACACAAGTATTGTTCTCACATTTGTGCTTATCCAGATGTCCCAGATTTCTCACTACACTACATCTTACTAGTTGTTAAGTGATGCAGCATCCAAGTTCCCAATATAACATACTCTTGTTATATCACAAACCACATCTTTGAATTATCGCTAGGACTCAACAGACCATAAATGTCCCTGTGAGTTTTATTGAGCTTATAGTTTGGTCCTGTAAATAAAAGGCTGGGGGTGTGGAAAGCACTTAGACCTATACAACTGATCTGAACAACATCCTTTAGTGGACAGAGCATGAAAGGAAATGGTGCAGGTTTTGTGTCTGCCAGCACAGGAATAATACACACATCACTGTAGGTGTAGATCTGAGAGAAAAAGTGATGAATAAATCATTTTCCAGGGATGAAAATGAATAAGTAAATAAAGAAAATAAATAAGCAAGCTAGTAAGCTTGTTAAAGGGTCAGCTTGTCTACAATAGAGAGGTGAAAAGAAAAGAAAAAATGATCTGTAATAGCTTCTTTCCATGCATAACATTTCAGCTTCATTTGGCCAGGCTTTGAGATATTCCATCTATGTTCACCCATAAACAATGAAAGGGAATGGAGTTTCATTTGGGATATCTACAGCATTTTCCATAAATTTTCAGATAGCTCTTGATAATTTAAAGACTTGTTTACAGATTTTATCTGGCATGTTCTGGTGCCATTTGTCCACAGATGCAAAAAATGTGTTTTAAGATAGAAAACACCAGAAATTGACACAATAAAACAAATAATCTCGATGGCTGGGCGGGAGCAGCGTAACTGCCTTTCTTTCTAAAGCATTTCAATGAAAAGAATATTATGAAGAATAAAAAAAAAGAAAACATAATACTGATGAAAAAGCAGAGGTGTGTCTATACGGGCTTGTGCATCAAGTTTTATTTTGAAGATCTAGTAAGTAGTTACCTTGCAGATTTAGTTTATTAATAATTCATTTAAATGTGTTAATAAATTATTCTATACATTATATGCTACTCAGCAGCATAACAAGGAAATTATATACTGCTGAGCTGCTGAGTCAATAACTAATATTGATTAATATAATGTATATGATTTTGAAATTGCCCCATAGTATTTAAGATGAGAGCAGCTTCCAGATCTGATAAGTAAAGTCAATGGAGAAGTGCCAACATGCATTCTTTTTTCTTTTTTTGGCCAGCAGGGGGCGACTCCTGTGGTTGCAAAAAGACTGTTCAAGAAAAACAGTCCTCATCTCTTTTTCTCTGTGACCTCAGTAAACACTTTCCTGATTAATTTATGAGCTCAAACACCAGTTTCATGTCATACTGAATAAAACATGAAGTTTATTTTGTAAATTATTGTAATAATTACACTCAGATCCACCCCTGGCTGGTTAGGTCTGGTTCAAAACACAAAGATGGCAATGGAGAAAATGCTCAGCTCGAGGCTTTTATGCAGTCTTACTACTTAATTAGTATTCTAAGTACGATTTGATGATTTTTACTGTGCAGTTTTGCTACTTTTACTGAAATACATGATATTAATAATTCTTCCACTACTATGCTAAACATTATTTAACCCTCTGTACCCAATACTGGCTGGCATGTTTGTATATAGCAGCATTTTTGTACACAATATATTTTAATGAATGTGAACAATATCAAATTTCAACAATAAATCGGGAATTTAAAAAAAAAAAAAATGGGTATCTGTCACATAAATCTTTTATGATATTTTACGATTTTACCCCAGAGTCGCCGGTGTTCACATGTAGCAAGTGTAGTCTGTCAGACTGCCATTTACTGGGTGTGAAGCGAAAGGAATCTAAAACAGGTTGAGCTCACTTCTGACTGATGATGGTGATACTGAGGCGAGTTGTTGAGGATATCCTGAACTTTTCTGTGAACGGGCGCTGTTAGCAAGTGTTACTGAAGGTGTCTTTTGAAGTGGAGGTAATGTCAGACTCGGGCAATTAGCGAATAAACTTTCATACAATATGTAAATGTTATCAAACTGTTTATCACAGAGGAAAATGTGCTTTTTCAGCCAACTCAAGCCTAAATCGTTTTCCTGGAATATGTTAGCTTATAACCAGCTGTCTAAAATAGATCATTTATGCATGTTTATGTAAGTTTTCTCATCTTTTTTCAGGAGACGCGGCTTCAGGTGAGGAAGAAGAGGTGAAGAAGAGGTGTAGAGGAGGGAGGAGAGAGCAGTGGTGGAGAAGTCAGATGAAGAAGAGGAGAAAGAGGCAGATGATGGGGAGATGACAGAGAGAGTGAGCAGGGTGTATAGAATCCAGGGACAGGAGCAGCACAGATGAGCGCCTTTGAGCCAACGTGTCCTCCAGTTTCTTCTATCCAGCCATGTGTGGTTCAGTCACATCCAAAATGTGTAGTCAGTGATGTTCTTATTGACCACTAAGGTGTTGACTGACTGATTTTATTTCACAAATTATATACTAACTAGGCAGCACGGTGGTCTGGTGGTCACAGCAAAAAGGTCTTGGGTTCAAATGCTGCCAGCCCACAGAAGCCTTTCTGTGTAGAGTTTGCATGTTCTCCCCATGTACTCCGGTTTCCTCCCACAAGACATGCATGTTGGCTTAATTGGTGACAACAAACTGACCGTAGGTGTGAATGTGAGTGTGAATGGTTGTCTGTCTCTCTGTGTTAGCCCTGCGATAGACTGGCGACCTGTCCAGGGAGTACCCTGCCTCTCTCCCTATGACAGCTGGGATAGGCTCCAGCCCAACTATGACCCTGAATTGGATTGATTCTATTAATCAAGACTAATTATATTCATTTTTACCTAATTTTTTTTTTTTTTATGCTCTGTTGATAGCACATGAAAATTATGAGTTCTATTACCACACTGACTGGACCAATAAATTAGTTGTTTTAACTTAACGAGTTGATGTGTTTTGCACAAATAACACTTAGGTAGGCCTAAATTGTGTTTATTATCATCTGTCATGACCAAAGTCTTTTTGTTTTCGTAAAAAAAAAAAAAAAAAAAGGAGGTAAAG
>VUQS01005331.1:24907-36838 GCA_015108495.1 Heterochromis multidens
CAGTTTGTCCTTTTTGATGACGGGCTACAAAAAAAAACATAAATATACACTTCTTAATGGGTCATATAGTTTGAAAGAGTTATTTGTTTTCTTTAAATTAAAAATAACTTATAATTGACACTTTTCAATAGTTTTTCTTTCGGAATTCTAAGGAATCTGGAGGATTCTAACAGAATTCCAGACTCTTGTGCAGTTCCACTTTTTCTGTACTTGGGCACAGAACATTGCAAAAGAGCCTGAGAAGGTTCCCTATTGTTTTCTAAGACAACTTTTAACATAGTATCCCCCACTGAATTTTCTGATTCCCCACGCCCCCCTATTCATGACTAGTTCTTGGTTCCCCCTGTGACCCCACATTTAAAAATATACTGTAACCGCCCCTGTAAATACAGCTACGACGAAGTTTCCCCTCAGATGTTCGTGCCTACTGCATAGTACTACATGACAAGTAAAAGAGTCAAATTAAACAGTTTATTTGATTTTACAGCACCTAAGCTGGCGGTTAACGCTTTCTTAACAAGGCCTCCCTGCTCTTCAATGACCGCCTTTCCAGATGAATTAAGAGGAAACGAACATACTTTCCCCCCTTCTTCAAGACAGGGGTCCTGAAAATCCTGAAAGAAAAAAATAATTATCCCACCTGCGTCGCTGATGCGCAGGACCAAGTTTTAAACGGATTACCTCACAGTTAGATCGACAAACAAACGTTTTCATCTCATAACTGGCCACATACTCACCCGACCAACGTTTAGTCCGGAAAAAAGGACCTCGTTTCCCTGTTATTCCCGTCTATTCAGAGTGTATGGCACTGCTGCAGTGGGCGTTTTGTCCGGTCCAGTCAAGCTTGTTGCTTTCAGGGTGTCCGAGAGTCTGTGCGGATGGTGCTTTTGCTTGCAGCTCGTATTTTCGAGTTTCACGAAAATTAAATAGATTTAATTAAATGGATTTGTCAGGGGCCATTTACGAACAAATAAAATAAAATGAACTCCATAACGCCACACAGATAGATCGCAGATTTGCAGGTAGACACAAAAACTACAAAATACAATCAATGCAAATATCCCACATGTTCGAAATACAACAATTATTACCTGCAATGTACACTACATTGAGTTCCAGTTTAATAATTAGCCCAAACCATAAACACTCTACTCACACACAAAAGAAAAACAAGGAAAAACATTTAGTTGGGATAAATTTTGGGAATGAATAAATGAATACTTTGTGTCAAATCGATACTGATGGGATTTAAGTGTAAATCTATTAAACAAGCCAGGTAGTAACTAAAACCTGCATAACACTTATTTATTCGGGTTCCTGATAGTCAAGGAAGGCTGCATTGTTGAACCATGTCACACAGTAGGGAGTGATAGAGAAGGAATAGGCTGAAAACCACTAGATAGTCTGAATGCCACTGTGCCATTAACAGCATAACCTTGGTTACAATGTAACCACATACGCCCTTAAGAATTTTCCAATAAGGTGTGCATGAATAAGCAAAGATAAAGTCAGAAAAGCATACTTTACTGTGAGCATAGCCTTGGTACATTGGCTTGTTGGCATGCCAGTTTTATTCATTTCTATCAATACATGTACAGCAGAAGGTCTTACTGTTGACTTGGATACATCTCATTAATAATTCTAGTCAAGCCACTCAATAAATTTCAATTTGCTCTTCATTATTTAAAGTTGACTATGAAATTATCGAACAGAGCAACTCTGTGACCTCAAAGGGAAACATGGAAATTTGATATTTCAGCAAAGAGCTTATCAGCATTGATTGTCTAGACTTGTTTGCTTTTTTTTTAAATTCAGGAATCATTTAATTACCAAAGGAAGAAACAAAAAGCTGGGAAAAATAAAGAGACCAAACTCTGTAGAAATATTGAAACACTGTGGTAATTCTGGTACCCACTTATATCCATTTTCATGACATAAAAGCCACCTTACTTCTATGTCCCCTCTGTTGCTTCACATCCCTCTCCAACCAGTGTGTTCAGTGAATAGTTTTTATTGTAATGATAAATCTTTATCATAGCAAGGCATCCTTTTTGAGCAAAACAGACTCTGCAGTAGGTTTTTGCCTCTATTTCCAGCTCAGTAATTCAATGTGCTTGCAAGCTATTAGGAATGGATGGTGGCTGCAGCCCTCTGCAGTGGGCACCTGGACTGGCGACAGTCAGTCTACCAAAACAACATTACTTAGCAGAGGATGTCATGAATCAGGTCAGGTTTTCCCCAATAAACATCATCTAACCAGAGCATGACAAAACAGGCCATCATCACCCTATGGCAAGAAACCTGGAGCCCGTTTTCCACTTTCTCATAGGTGAGACATGGCAGAATAAATATAAATCTGGCTTAGTCTTAAGCCAGCTCTTTTCAGTGCCAGGCCGGTGCCTCTGTGTCCAGTCCCATTCTGCTGGAGTTACTTTATCACCTCCCATGGTTTTGTAACCCGCTAAGCTCTCCAATTCTTTCTCCCACAACGGGGTAGAGGTAGGGCATGACTGAGCGTGCATGTCAAACACAAACAGGTTAAGGGGAAAACAAACATGATGCACATTGGTGTGTGCATGTGTGATTACTGGGGTAATTTTATTACTGTGTGTGATTACTGTGTGTACAAATAGAGACAAAAAATACCATAGATTTGCAGACTGCAGTGCTCTGCATCCATTCATTTAAATTTCATATCCTGTTTGCCAAGTTTTAGTGTCTGTTTGTTCTTATCTAGCTTTCTATTCAACCCATGAAGAGAAGAAGAGAAATTTGAAGTAATAAATGAACTACATATCAACAAGAAATATTACTGCTTTAAAGAATTTGAGCTACTCAGGTCCTACTTCTTATGGCTGACCTCTTGTACATGCCACGTGGCAGACTTGGCTATGCTGACAGCAGAGTTGATGCTGTGTCTGCAGCACAATTCAGGCAGGTTATAGGTGCCAATTTTTAAGAGATAAGAGGCTACAAGAATCTTACAGAAAAATAGAATTTTATCAGTTTGTGCTATCCTCATTGCTATTTTCTTTGATGGCTTAGGAAAGGTCAGGATGAACCGTAGGAGTCGCTGAACATGAACTAAGTGGCCACTGTACATACTTACAGTGTACATTACACTGTACATTGTTACAGTGAAAGCTTATGGGACAAATCTTCCTGCCTCATGACACAACCATATGCACAAAGAACTAGAGAAACACAAGCAGTGAAAGCAATCTGTGTATGGGAACTCTGGGACTATGTCAACAGATGGAACTGAGCACACTAAGCAGAGAAACACGATGCGGCATCAACTGACAGATTCACAAAAGAAACAAGGGAGGTTGAGAAGAGTGGATTTGAGTGCCCATCAATAATTATAATTAATCCCACAGTGTTTTTTATAAAAAGGCACTCAGGTTTTTGGAACTTAAGCATGGAAAAGGTGTGTGCACCTGATTCTAGCTATACCTTAACAAACCATCTTGGTCCTGATGTTTAGCTATGTTAAGTGTGTGTCCATCAGTCTAACAGTCAGTTAGTTGGCCTACAATTTTGGTCTAAACAGAAATCAAAGCTACTGATTACTATGAAAATTTCTACAAACATCCATTTTCCCCAGAGGTTGGATCCAAATGATTTCCGTAATACTCACACGTTGCATCTAGCACCCTCTTGAGGCTAACATCTGAGGGTTTGAGCAAACAGTCTCAACACCTTTTTATTTTAGGTTAAGTGCATTTAACTTTATACTTTATATTTACATTTTGGCTAAATGCATGTCTCACTTGATGATTGTTCTTGATTTTTCTGAGTATGGACAATTCTACACTTCTGAGACTCATGAGATTTCAGTCATTAAGTTCAAAATCATTGTGATTATGTATTTCAGCTATGTCGTGTTTTGACCTTTAGAATTTTCGACTGATTGTTGTGGATTCATAGTATGATTTCCACATAATGACACTCAAGATCTGTCCAGTCTTCATTTTGTTTGAATCAGTAGTTTTCAGATGTAACCAGTTTGCTTTATATCATTTTCTGGTAGCTTACAATTTTAGTCTTTTCGGGTCTTTTCAGGTTTCTTGGTACACATGACAAAACAGCCACATTTTCTGAGTAGATTTATTTTTGAGTTAGCTAAAAAAAAAAAAAAGGTGTGTAAAAAAGTGTATGTGTCCATATTATCTTAAGAGATACACTTAGAATGAACAAGTTTTTGCAACAGAAGCTTAACCTATTTATGCTACTTCTTTTTTTTTTTTTTTTCAGTTTTTTGAGGTAATGAGTTTGAAAACCTTTTCAAAGAAAAGCCCACTCACTAATTTTTGCAGAGGCCAGTGGACTGCCATGCAATTTGCAACAAAGACACCTTAAAGATGAACTGTATTCATTCTTCAAAGAACAGGTCAAGTTTTTTAGTGTGTCCAGTATTTTGGTGTATGGACACATACCTGCACAGCTAATCACATTTCAGCATCTGTTATACTGTGCCACTAAGAAAATATCTTCACGAAAGTGAAAGCACAGTTCAAAATCATTGTGATTATGTATTTCAGGTATGTTGTGTTTTGACCTTTAGAATTTTCAACTGATTGTTGCGGATTCATAGTATGGTGACTGTTTTCGGCATATGTGCATTTTAGTATTTAATAGTTTGTTGTTTTTTTCATCAGATAATTGCATTTTTCACTTTAGCGTTTATTTGAAATGTTGCCCCTGTGTTGAGAAACTTCACTGAATTCTATCCAAACACTGAGCTCTCAGGGCCACACTAGGGCAGTGCTGGTTAGTCGAAAATGACAAACTTTATACAGCAGGACACAAGCCAATAGCATTTCATTGCTTGTACAGGCAGCATGACACAGTTAGACTTTTTTTCTGCTGGTGAGAAATTTTATCCATATATCTCATGAAATGGTGAGAGTTGACAACATAATATACAGCAATACAACAGAATGATTTAAAGATAACCTTTGTACAAAATTTGTACCCTAAAATAAAAATTACCAATGCTATTTGTTTACAGTGAAAAAAGATACAGTACATGTACCTCTGATTATACAAATATCAACACTTAAGTACATAGAGTAGAAAGAGATCAGTTATATCAAGGAGTGTAAGCTGTAATACCGGTATGAGAAGCGCATCTTAGCGTCGACATGTTGAAACGAAACTGAACAAAGAGATTCGAGAAACAGATACTTTTCAGTGTAACCAGTTTGCTTTCGAAATAGTGAACAGCTGCTACCAGCTTGGACTTTCCAGGTAAAGTTTCATTTACTTTAACGGTTTGCTGTTTCACATGTGTCAAAATAGGAAAAATGCCTAACTTGAGAAAAAGGCTCTTCATAATCACATTTTCTGAACTGATTTATTTTAAAACTAGCACAAAATGTATTACGTGTGTTTTAATCAAATTGCATGGGGGTCATATACCTCGGGCAGGCACTCAAAATAATCAAGTTATTGTACCATAACTTGCTATCTTAAGTTTAGGTTACTTGATTTTTTTGAGGAAATTAGTTTACAAATTTTTGAGTTTACAAAGTAAAGCCATGAAATTTGCCACAGAAAGATACTTGCACATTCCCATCAACATCTGCCTTAAAAATGTCAGCGTGTGGTCCTATAAGAGCTCAACACACTGTAGCTTAAGAAAACTGGCAACAGACAAAATGCAAGAACTAAGAAAAATCTGTTCACTAATTTGACATGTGCAAAATTTGAAAAAGGAAGAAGAAGAAGAAGAAGAAGCAACAAATATCGCAAACACATCTAAATATGGTTCAAATTTAGTGTTGGATTGTATTTCCCATATTTGTACTTGCAACCTTTTCAGTATTTCATAGTTTTTCAGTATTTTCTTCTAGAATTCGCATGATATTTGTTTATAATGATAGGGTATTTGTACCTCCAACATTAAAAATACCAACAATGAAGTAAATGGAGTAGTAAGAATTAAATTCTGTCAAGAGGCGTACGCTAGCACAGGGGAGGAGCACCTTAGGAAGTCAACAACCTGAAACGAAACTGAACTTGCAACACAAGTTTTTTAGTGGAACCAGTTCACTTTCTATATTTCACACAGGTGCTATAAGCCTACAACTTTCCACTTTGCAGGTAAAGTTTGCTTTATTGTTTTTTTGTCGCACACGTGGCAAAGTAAAATACACAATCTGAACCGTTTTTTTCTGAGTTAAACTATGAGTTGCTACGATTATCATTATTATTTTTTTTAATTTGTTCTTACTCAGATATGGCGACTGCCGGCAGTCTATTGTCAGAAGAGAGGTTCCTGTGCTCCATCTGTCTGGAGGTGTTTACCGAGCCAGTGTCAACCCCGTGTGGACACAACTTCTGCCGCCCATGTATCCACAAGTATTGGGACACCAGTGACGTCTGTCAGTGTCCATTTTGCAAAAGAACATTTTGTTCAAGACCTGAACTCCACATCAACACTACCATGTCTGAGTTAGCGGCTGACTTTGCAAAATTGGTCCAAGTCAAAGTCTCAGCTCCAGATCCAGGGATTGCAGAAAGAACAAAAATTATTTGTGATATCTGCACTGAGATGAAAGAAAAGGCTGTTAAGTCATGTCTTATGTGTCTTACCTCTTTCTGTGAAGTCCACCTCGAGCCTCATCAGAGAGTTTCAGTTCTCAAGAGCCACAAACTAATAGATCCTGTGAGTGATCTTGATGAGAGGATGTGCAAAAAGCACAACAAGATAACAGAACTGTACTGTAGGACTGACAAGGCCTGTATTTGTGTGTTGTGTTTGAAAACCGACCACAAGAGTCACAATGTTATCTCACTAGAGGAAGAGTATGAGGCTGTCATAGTAAAAAATTATGAGGTAATGGCAAATATCCAAAATATGATACAGTCACGGTGTGATAAAATAGATGAGATTGACAAGTCACTTGATGCCAGCCAGAAAGAAGCTGATGAAGAGAAAGAAGCCAGTGTGCAGGTGTTCACTGACTTCATTCACTTTATTCAGAAGAGCCAAGCTGATCTTGTTGAGGTGATTGAAGAGAGGCACAGAGCGATGAAGCAAAAGGCTGAAGGTTTTCTCAAAGAGCTGAGGATGGAAGTCGCTGAGCTTAAAAGCAGAAGAAGCCAGCTGGAGCAGCTGTCGCAGTCTGAGGACCACCACTGTTTTCTCCAGAACTTCTCAAGCTTATGCGCTCCTTCAAACAAGGACTGGTCCAATGTTGGCATTCACTGTGATTTGTCTTTTAAGGAAGTGAGAGGAGCCGTTGTTCGGGTGAAACACAAAGCTGATGCAATTTTAGAAAAGGTTCCTGAGATCAACATGAAAAGAATGAGAGAGCATGCAGTGGACTTGACTATCGATCCTGACACAGCACATTGCTCACTTGCCATTAGTCAAGACAGAAAACAAGTTGCAACTGCAGAAAAGCAGAATCTTCCAAAAAATCCAAAAAGATTTGAGTTGTATCCAGAAGCCTTAGCAAAGGAGGGGTTCACAGGGGGGAAGTTTTACTTTGAGGTGCAGGTGAAAGATAAGAGTAAGTGGGCTGTTGGAGTGGTAAGAGAGTCTGTAGATAGAAAGGGAGACACAGATCTATCAGTTTCAGATGGTTATTGGACCATTGGGTTAGACGAGGGCATGTACTGTGCATATGAAAATTCAGCTGTTATATTGGAACAGTTAAAAAAACTTAAAAAAGTGGGCATCTTGGTGGACTATGATAAGGGAGTGGTTTCTTTCTGTGATGTGGATTCTAAATCACACATCTACTCTTTCACTGGCTACCATTTTAAAGAGAAACTTTATCCATATTTTTGCCCTCAGGACAACATAGGCAAAACAAATGCTGCCCCTCTTGTCATTACACCTGTACCTCACACAGTTTAGCTCAACATGAGTTTTTAACTGAGTCCTCATTTACAGACCCCAAAGTAAACCTCAACTCCTACAACATTTATCTAATTAATATGTAAAAATATTGTCAACACCTGCTTGGAAGTATGCCATTTCATCACCAGAAACGTTCTATGTACTTGCCTTCTTTGTGTAATGTACTGCACTATAGTGTAAATATGTTACAGTGGCTAAAGTTACCAGCTGATTTCATAATGTAAAGAAGTTAGACTTTGACAAGATATTTTGATATTTTTTAGGGTGTTTTCATATTTAGAGGAGGTTACAAGCAGAAAAGTTGAAAAACACACACACATACACACACACACACCAGACATGCTTTGCTTTTTGGTGTTATGAGGGGAGAAAAAAAGTCAAAACCTTTGTTGATTTATCAGATTCACAGAAAGGGATGATGCTGAGATGAAAACATGCACGTTCATGAACTCTTTGTTTAGGTGGTCTATTGTCATTAGCAGTATCTAGAATTGGTTTTGTGTATTTGGAAAGTTATCTGAATAAACTTCACCTCAAGACTGATTTTCTCATATCATTCATTTTTTAAAATCTATTATTTATATTGCATTTGTCATAGTTTAGGCAGAACGCATAAAAATACAAAAGGAAACTGCTTCCCTGTGCCATTTTGGCCTGCTGAATGGCCCGCATTGTTTAAATTTTGTATTTTTTTTTTTTTTTGCATAGGGCATGATGACCATTCTTGAAGAAGATATAGAGATGTTAAAGGGTTTGAATTGTGATATTTAGTTCACCCAAACCTTTTCTAATTACAGGCTAAAAGTCAGTGTCACTGAGCCTTGCTGCTACCCTGATTGCAGTCTTTAACAGTTTAGGTTTATGATGGAACTCACAGCGACTCACATCTTTGTCATTCTCACAGTTTTGTGAGACTTATAAGTCAATCAATAGTATTCTGCCCACTGCTTTCACTCCTGACTCCTGCCAGTGTGCTCCTGCCCCCACACTGATTTGTGTGCGTGATAAAGTGGATGCGCTCACATTATCCTCAAGTGTGATGCGTAGGCTGATCTTCTTAAGCACCACTGATGGAGCTTACCCATAACTGTGACTAAAAACCAGTGTGTTTCATTGTATTCTGTCTGTCATTAATGGGAAACAAGCCCATTTTTCCTTGCGACAAATGTCTTATGTTTTTCAAAGTGGGTTACTATTAACTGAATCCTTTGATACAATATGAAATGACTGAGGGAGAGTAATGAAAGAGGTACAGATACCTCTGGAAATAGAAATCAAACATTGTGTTATGAAAGATATTTTGACATACTTTCTTGGAAGAAGGCAGCGTGAATATAAATGTATTATATTGCAGGATTTAAAATTGCATTTCGAAAATTCTCTACCATATTTTAAGCTTGAGACATACTTTTTTTTTTAGAGGTATATCTAACAGAATGAGGAGGGCCAGCTGTGTAATCAGGTGGACAATAGAAATAGAATGATTTAGGGTCAGCTCTACATGAGGTTGATGTAAAATACAAGTGGAGGAATCTGTGACCTGAAACAACACCAGGAGACGGCAGTGACTAGTGTAAAAATGGTCATCACGCTGCTCTCTGTTGATTCAAAGTACACATTTGTTGTGTTAAGAGCCACAACACAATCAGTGACGACACAGCAGGTGTTTTGACTTTTGCAGCCACTACAAAATCACCTGCTGCGACTTCTGATTGGGATGAAGAAACAGGGCAGTATGCTCAAAAGGATTTACAGTACTGTGTAAAAGTCTTGAGCCACTCGTCATTTCTTTATATTTTGCTTCCAAGGAGCCAGACTTTATTGTAATTTTTTAAAGTGGTCTTGAGCAATAGTTCTCCAGTCTTCCTGAAAGTCTTTCAAAGTTTTTCTTTGGACATTGGCTGCTTTTTCACTCATTTTATAGGAAGAGGAATGTTTTTTGTTTGGTAAGCCACAGACCTATGAATCATTCAAGCATAAAAAAGGCACCTACTCAAGGGATGAACCTGTGTTGTTTCCACACACAGAACAAAGTTTAAATTGTATCTTTACGCACTTTGTTACTAGCAACCTGTCACAAAAATGCATAATTTGTTCCCATTTCTTTAGTTGAATCTACAAAAACCACCAAAGATAACACAGTTTGACAGGCATAAAATAGTATTTTTGCACCAACAAGGTGTTTCCCAAAGAGCTATTAGCCGAAAACTTGGCATATCTTGGCATGTTGTGCAGTGTGTCTTTAGAAAATTGAGGAAATTGGACAAGTGGAGGACAAAAGAAGACGCAGCAGGCTTAAAAAAAAAAAAGAAAAAGAAACTATCTACAGCAGATAAACAGTATCTGAAAGTCATGTCCTTAAGAAATGGGGAAAAAAACAAAAGCAAAGACCTGACACAAGATCTGAGAGATGCATCTGGCTCTTTAGTTGATCCATCTACTGTTCACTGAAGCCTAATCAGAAATGGTCTCAGTGGAAGGGTAGCTGTCAAGAAGCCATTCATAGGAAGAGAAACAGGGAGAAAAGGCTGAGGTATGCCATATTACACAAGAACTGGACTGAAAATCAGTGGCAACAGGTCTGATGGAGTGATGGATCCAAATCCAACCTGCTGTCTCTCTTGTGGCTTGTTTGTCATTCCTCTAATCTTTTCGCTCTACTTTGTAGTCACCAAACCAGTCGCTGCTGATGATTACTCCTCCCTGATCTGATTCTGCCTGAGGTTTCTTGCTGTTAAATGGAAGCTCTTCCTCCCCACTGTTTCCAAGTTCTCACTCAGAGAGGGTTCTTGGATCATTGAGGTTCTCTCTAATATTGTAGGGTCTTTATATTACCATATAAAGCTCCTATAGATGACTGTTGTGAAATGGCACTATAAAAAATGTAATCATTACACAGGATTGAATTCAGGTATGAACCTTCACTGACCCACAAAAGTACACTGCAAACAATTGTTTGAGTAAAAATTAGATTTGATTAGATATCATGATTTCACTATAGACATAAGACATTATATATTTTCGGTTTAGAAAACAGCCCTACCATCTCTCGTAATTCTAGTATTTCACTGTCCACAGTGTAAATAGTGTTACCCTCTTACAGTCCTAAAGACCAAATTACTTAGTTTTATTTATGTAAGTAGTATTTTAATGTTGAAGACAGGCTGTTTTTTCATATTGAGTGGTTAATTCCTGAAAATTAATGAAGTTGTTGCATAAAGTAACGGAATTAATTAGAAGGTTCCAAGGAAAGGATGTTGTGATCTTCATCGGCATCTGATCAGAATGCAAATGAATACAGTCATCAATGTTGCTCCAGTGTTTGTAGGTTTATTTCAACTTTGGAATAAAGGCAGCTTTAACTGAACAAAGGGAAAAGACACATGGAAAGCTAACTCTGAAAAAAAGAGACAAAACAAAATTAGAATTCAAGTAATTAACTTGCTTAAGGATAAACAAGTTTAAAAATTAACTCATAAGCAGAAATTAATTACAGTAACTGCCTCCCCATATTGGAAGGAGCGCAATCCCTACACAATGCGTGACAGGTGATTTCAATTAAGGGACAAAGGAACACATGAGCCAATCGGTGATAAGAAAACAACGACAGGAAGTAAATGGTAAATAAAATGGCGATCATTACTACAAATTGAGTTGAAATGTAAATATTTTTACTACTGTAGGTGAGGTGGCCCCCTGGGCGCGATGTTCCGTGGATGTCCTACCGGGAGGAGGTCTAGGACACGCTGGAGAGATTACATCTCTCGGCTGGCCTCGGAACGCCTTGGTGTTCCCCCGGATGAGCTGAAGGAGGTAGCTGGGGAGAGGAAGGTCTGAGCTTCTTTGCTGAGGCTGCTGCCCCCACGACACCGGCAGAAAATGGATGGATGGATATACTCTAACACTTAAAATACAATTTCTAAAATGGAAACGATCAAATAAAGTATGCAAAATGTGCTCAAAAATTAATCACATACCTTTTTTTTTTTTTTTTTTTTTTTTTTTTTTTTTTTTTTTTTCTTTCCTCTCTTTTTTTTTTTTTTTTCTATCCCACA
>VUQS01005332.1:14862-31418 GCA_015108495.1 Heterochromis multidens
GTTCTCCCACAAAAAAAAAAAAAAAAAATGTTTAAAAAAAAAAACAACAGAAAAAAAAAAAAAAAGAGAAATGCATAATTATTTCTGTCTTTGTACTGCTGATATTAAAGACCCACAGAAGGAAGGTAAGGACATCAGAACTGTCACTGTCCTTACAGGATAGAGAAGAAAACACTCCGTCCTTCCTTGCCGCTCTGTGTGCGCTTCCCCTGTAAACTACTGGCACAAAACTACCAGTCCCTGTAAATGTTTTGTTTTAGGTACGAGAGCTAATAGATGCCTTTTCAAAACTGAGCTTTTTCTAATTTACGTTGAACAATACCTTTGTTTTTTTTTGTCTGTTTGTTTTTTTTCTATGTATGTTGTGAAATGTGCTTATGTAAAGGGGAAACGTATGTGTGAGTGTCAGAGCGCATGTTATTTTGCTTTGTTTTTGACTGTGAGGTGATGTTTGAGTGGATAAATATTTGACTAAAATAATGTGTAAACTGTGTTTAAAAGCAAGAGGGGAAAGTGTGTGTAAGCCCAAGGGAAAGAAAAAGCACTAAGGTTGTGAGTGTACGCATGCATGCAAGCTGTTCGTCTAGTCTGCTTTAATGTTCAAATGTGTATATGAATGATGCTAACGAGAGGTTTGCTGACAAAGCCTTAATCTGAAGGTTGATAAAAGGTGGTTGGTATGATTATGTAATTTATGTGAAAAGCTGTTGTAATAATAACCAACAGCTTAACCTTTCCTCTGTCAAATTTCAGGCGTAAGATTATAGGCTTGAATTGAGGTTTGTTTGGTTTGGGTCACCCAGCGCAAAGAAAAGTTCAAAACAATGCAAACCTCTGTGTGTGCTGCATAGTATACTATGAGTGTGTGAGGATAGCTAAAATCCACAGTAATGCAATGTTTGCTAGAAAGCTTATGCACTGCTTAGGGGAAGTCTGAATGGAAAACACACACAGACAAAAAGTTTGATTTCCTACTGCACTGAAACCCACCTTTAAGCCCCGCCTCCTGCTTCCCCTGGCTCCAGCTGCTCTCCCAATCTTTGAACTTTTGCCTTGACTAGCAGGATCATATTTAATCGTTTGTTGAGCAGCATGACAGGCACATTTCAGTCACGCCTATGGGGGTTAGTTTTGCCACTAAACCAAAAACACTGAACTAAAATGCAGGCACATGTATTATTAATATAAATAAAAAGTAGAAAATAAACAATCTGAGACGCACCTGCTTGTTAAAAGTAGTCACCCATGCACTCCAAACCTGCACAGAAGGTTATAATAATATGTGATCTGAAAGATGCAGTCAGCAGCAAAACCATGCCCTGTCAATGAGAAGTCAGGCCAAAAACCAGCAGGAAGGTCACAGGCAAGAGCAGTGAATATATGGATAACACATGACATCACCAAACCTGGGTGCTTGATGATGCAACAAATTAAAGTTTGTGTTGTCATATGTCTCTTTGCTATGAAGTCCTTTATCCTTTGAGTCAGAGAATAGCATCTGGTGATTAGATTGCTTTATTGGCTTACAGTCACATGAATGCCACAGTGCACAAAACCATCGCTACTATCATTCCAGGCCACGTGACAAAGCATCACCTAAAGATGGCTCCTGGAACATGACATGAGAAACTTGTACTTTTTCCAGATGCCTGCACCCGACTTGGTAGGAGCACTTTTTTGGGGGGATGAGGCCGAGCGGAATAACCATAGCACAGAAATCTCACAGCTCAGAGAAAATCTGCAGGAATTGATCGACGTTATCAAACCAGCGCAGAGCAAAATCCCCGTGAAACATTTCCCCAACGCATTCATCGTGCTGAAGCAGATGTTCGTGCTGAGGAGACTTAAACATTAAGGTGGCAACTGAATGTCGGCGAACACTGTTGCGAATGTAGGGCCAGAAAGGCCCCACATGTGAAGATACCTGTGAACAGGTCAAGTGTGGATCAGAAGAATCATTCCGTAGGGGGCTGGGGGATCAGATGTAATAAAGTGCTTGTGTGTTTTCATATTTAGCTGACTCAAAAGGGAGCTCATCATATTCCAATTTCCGTTCATAATTTACTACATAAGACGGACAAAAAAAGGAGAAAAAGCTACATTTCTCAAACTCTTACTGTAAATTGTATAAATTCTAACTTGAAAGGTGGAATCTGATTGGCTTGTATTCCAGTGATGTCAGAGGAGTCCACATGAGGTTGAAAGAAACTAAGGGCCATCCCTCTAAAGGTATTGGGTTGTACATAAGGAACATTAAAAATAAATAAATATTGAGTTTTTGTTTATGATTTTTCTACTCTGTAACTATAACTAATGTTGCCTACTTGTACCCACCTACCTGCTGCCGTGCTACAGTTTAATCCACAACGTTTTAATGTTTTTTTTGTTTGTTTTGGGCCTTTTTTGCTCCAAGCTTTTCAGTCAGACTGCTGTTTGGTTAATTAAATGCCAAAACGTAGCTTTATCATCCAACGACAAAAACATTATCAACGTGTGCAAATTGTAATAGTGTAGAATGCATTGTGTATACTTCATGAATTTCAATATAAAGATATCAGCAGAAGAATATATGTGTCCCTTTCTGTTATTTCACATCTTCCATTTAAAAAACATGAAACAGTAAGATGATCAGAAAAGTAATTAGTGAGCAGTTAAGCAAAAGTGTCAGATATTATCTGGACTCAACATGAACTCCAGTGAGGCTGCTTCTCTGTTTTATGTGACTGTGAGCTGAATATATTTGATTTTAAAAGCCAGTTAAAAGCATCGCCTTACTTTGTATTTGTCCATATTTGTCAAAATTTTCTAATTTTTATAAACTGACAGAAAATATACACTGCTCAAAAAAATGAAAGGAACACTTTGAAAACATCAGATCTCAATGGGGAAAAAAAATCATGCTGGATATCTATACTGATATGGACTGGGTAATGTGTTAGGAATGAAAGGATGCCACATTGTTTGATGGAAATGAAAATTATCAACCTACAGAGAGCTGAATTCAAAGACACCCCAAAAATCAAAGTGAAAAAATGTTGCAGCAAGCTAGTCCATTTTGCTGAAATTTCATTGCAGCAACTTAAAATGGTACTCAGTAGTTTGTATGGCCCAAACGTGCCTGTATGCATGCCTGACAATGTTGGGGCATGGTCCTAATGAGACGTCAGTTGGTGTCCTGGGTGATCTCTTCCCAGATCTGGACCGGGACATCGTTGAGCTCCTGGACAGTCTGAGGTGCAACCTGGCGGCATTGGATGGACTGAAACATAATGTCCCAGACGTGTTCTATTGGATTTAGGTCAGGTGAGCGTAGGGACCAGTCAGTGGTATCAATTCCTTCATCCTCCAGGAACTGCCTGCAAATGCTCACCACATGAGGCCGGGCATTGTCGTGCACCAGGAGGAACCAAGGACCCACTGCACCAGCATAGGGTCTGACAGTGGGTCATAGGATTTCATCCCGATATGTAATGGCAGTCAGGGTGCCATTGCCTAGCCTTTAGAGGTCTGTGCATCCCTCCATGGATATGCCTCCCCAGACCATCACTGACCCACCACCAAACCGGTCACGCTCCACGATGTTACAGGCAGCATAACGTTCTCCACGACTTCTCCAGACCCTTTCACATCTGTCACATGTGCTCAGGGTGAACCTGCTCTCATCTGTGAAAAGCACAATGTGCCAGTGGTGGACCTGCCAATTCTGGTATTCTATGGCAAAAGCCAATCGTGCTCCACGGTGCTGGGCAGTGAGCACAGGGCCCACTAGAGGACATTGGGCCCTCACGCCACCCTCATGAAGTCTGTTTCTGATTGTTTGGTTGAGACATTCACACCAGTAGAGGTCATTTTGTTGGGCTCTAGCAGTGCTCATCCTGTTCCTCCTTGCACAAAGGAGCAGATACCAGTCTTGCTGATGGGTTAGGGACCTTCTACGGCCCTGTCCAGCTCTCCTAGAGTAACTGCCTGTCTCCTATTTGCTCTTGAGTCTATGTTGGGAGACATAGCAAAGTGTCTGGCACTTTCTGAAATCCTTGGACCCATTGCCAGACCCTTGTGGCAATGGCACATATTGCTGTGCCATCCTGAAGGAGTTGGACTACCTGTTCAACCTCTGTAGGGTCCAGGTATTGCCTCATGCGACCACACTCACTAGTACTGATCCTAGCCAAATGCAAAACTAGTGAAAAGATGAGGAGGGAAAAAAAATGTCAGTGGCCTCCACCTGTAAAACCGTTCCTGTTTTGGGGGTTGTCTCATTGTCTAACCCTAACCCCCACTGTTCAGGAATTACTGGTACTTTGAATGCTATTAAAGTATTGGGAAGCCACAAAATGAATTAAAGCTTAAAACCTAAAACTTATTAGTATTTTTCTCCTTTATCTGTCTCTTGAGTTTGAAGGCAGCATCCATAAAATAACTGTAAAAAAAAAAAGCCTTACATGTCGTTTTCCTCTCCAGTGTCTCGCATTGAAGCTGAGAAAGAGAAAGAGATAAAAGAGGCCCATGATGTTGATATAATGAGACTTCTCTGCGTGTCCTCTTGGGATGTTCTAAGAGTTTTAAAGATGAAAATAAACCTGTTTCTGCTAGCTAATTATGTCTTGTGAAAACAGTCTATCTGTCAGACACTTAAACAAGCCTTTTCCCTCGAGATGCATGGAAAGCTCTTCGTAGCTTGTACTCACTTTGGCTCCAGTTCTATCGCTCATCTTCTCCCTCAGAGAACATGCCTCATAATGATGGGTGCATTGTTATCTGTGTCAGGCGTGAGCTATTTTCTGCCTTATCCTCAGTGTATGATATGTGCAATGTGCACTGGTTGAACTGGAGGTCTTACATATATCATTCAAAGTGTTTATAACTCAGATCTAGGCAATAAATTAACACCTTTAGTGATGACGGCAGTGGGGATCTTGGCTCCGCAGCTGCAGATTGCAAAGAAGTAGGCATGAAACGCTGGAAATCCAGTAGCATACCTGGAGCTGTTGGAGGTAACAAACGTCAGTATTACGCAATCTACTCAACACCTTATGTTCCTCCTTTTTCTGTCCTGTGTACACGACTGTAAACAACCAGCACCCAGCAACAAAATAAAATGCAACAGGGAGTGCTGTTGGATGGTGTCTTGAGGCGGGGGTGGCAAAGTGGTCCTTTATTCGCTGGAGCTTGTTAAAGTATTCATTACTGTACTGGTGTCGATGTAACATTTCAGTCAAATGCAACAATACCAATTAATTTAATGTACCACAATTAAATTCCCCCTCCACTTAGTGCTATTTCAATATATAATAGAAATAATCTCAAATTTCAACAGCACAAGATGCTGTAAATTTAATAAAAAAAATAAATAAATATTCCAATACAATAGATTCCTATATATCAGACTGTAAAAACACTCTGCTTTGATGACTGGCTTTTCTGCTTTTCTGTGGAGTATCATCTCTAGAGATCTCCATGCAGGGAAGGAGGCCACATTTGCTGAGAATCAGCAGACTTTCTGAGTTTAAAGTCAATGAATATGTGAAAATGACTGACTCTGTAACATGTTTTTTGGACTGGTTACATCTGGGATACTGTTATGTAGGTTATATCAAAGGCAGCAGATATCAATTTATATTTAGAGTGATGATTAGATTCATTCACTGAATTCTACCTTCAATGCTAGCTAGCTTTATAGTGTGTAGGCATCGGAAATCAGCAATATAGCTCCGGTAACGTCTGCTTATATCTTGTTGAATTCAGTTGGTTAAATCCACAAAGAGCAGTGAATATCAGAGTAGGAGCCTGTACACAAAGAAAAAATTACTGGAATTATTATGTGACACCTACCTTTGAAATTCCACTTTAACCCCTGGGTGTATCAATAATTTAAATACTTTGTCGAAAAAAGGCTTTCTAGTCTTGTTAACTAGCTAGAAAGTAGACTACATCATAAGCAAAATAAGGAGGCTAATACGGCTCTTGGAAAACCAGGGTTTTATACATCATGGATTTAGCTGTTTGATCAAAGATGCATGTTTTCTGTGTTTTTATTTTTAATCTCTCTGCAGCTATTTTGATTCTCCCCTCTGCTCTCTTTTTCATTGTTCACGTATCTGTTTGTGTCTCCTATTTTGCTCTTCTTTTACCCTCCTGCCACATGGAGGGGGAGGGAGACAAACAAATGAGGAGCAGAGGAGAGGAGAAACTACTGTCTGTATATAAAAGATGGACGTAGCCACCAAGATGTCACTCATTTTTTGGTGAACTTTTTGGCCATCATCATCTTGGTGTTTTATAACTAGAGGTGACTAGTAAAGGGTAGATGACTGAGACTGAGAAACTGAGTAACACTGCACTCTTGTATGCCCTAAAGTACACCCTGCTGCAAAATGACCATCAGTGGCCACGCTTTCTTCAATAAGACATGAAACCAGCAATCAAGAACATAAACTCATTGGGAACACGCTTTATGAGGTCATAGAGCAAAGTGGCTGAGGGGTCTTCTTCTCAAAGACTTTTGCACAGTTGGACTTCATTTTGCAACCACAGGAGTCACCCTCTGATGGTCATTAGAAAGAATGTCACTCTGAGCTGCAGACCAGGAAGCTACATCCAACTTCTAAATACAGTCTGTGAGAGACAGGTGAACTGAAGATAAAGCTAGCAGAGTTGGTGACAGCTTGTTATGTTATTATAAAAGCCTCCTAATAAGTTCGAACAGTTGTGTTTCGCTAGCAGCTAACTTTAAGCAAGCCACTCAGACAGGATGTGAGGACTAATTTATATTTAATGCATAAAGGAATTATTTGCATGTTAATTTTAATTAACGGATGAGGATTTTTAGGGGTTTAATCAGTGGTAGGAAAAAAACTTTTATGTATTTACATCGTGGTGTTTACATCGAACAATGTATGAACAGTTATTCCCACTGAGTTATGATCTCATTTTTAGATAACACTCACCCTCCTCCTCGATGGATGGTGTGTGAAATGTTTGGATATTTGCAGGTGAAAAGGTGAAAATCCTGAGCGCTGAATCTTGTTAGTCTCATCTCTGCTACCTCATTTGCTCAGGTGAGGAGTGTGAAGAATGTAAACCCTCCACCGCTTCGGGAAATATATGTGCTTCGGTTAAAATTTCACACATCTCTACTGTGGCCAATTACTCTGCTATCATTTCCTTCTTAATGAACAATTAAGTCTGAGGGTATTCTCGGAGGAAGCTGAGAGCTGTGACATTTGATTATCATGGTTTCTGAGTTAGATTTGGAGTGTTGAGGAAAAATAATGGGAACTTCCTTTCTAAAGGAAGTTGTGATTTTGTGTATATCAGATGGGCTCTGTGCCTTCTCCCATTAGTCTCAGTAGGTAAACCCACCAAATCTGCACCTTTGTATCCTGACTTGATTTTCTTATACATGAGATCACAGTGTACTGAGCTCACATTAGGAAAATGGACTGAGAAAAAAGAGTTTTATAAATGTCAAAGGTGGTAATGTTTAAACTAAATTATTGAGATTTCAAATACGTTAGCTTGCCAGGTACAGATAATAGTGTGGACTTTAATGTGTTACTGTAAAGATGGTAGAGCTGCTCTGTCAATCTGCACACAGTGTAAATGGTCACGGTCAGCATTAAAGTTAAATTTGATTTAATAGAGATGGTTTGCTTTTATTTTTCATTCTAATTTGGTATCCTCAGTGTTCTCTCTGTGTATACCAAGCATTTTTTTAAACATTCAGTGGTTCTTACTAAAACAACAAAAGACCTACTCATTGCACCCACAGAGGCCAAAAATCCACAAGGTGCCTTTAATCAATACCTGTTGTATTCAGGAATGCCTTAAGTCAACATTTGATATGAATGGTGACACGTGGAGAAAGATCTAAATATTGTTTGTTCTGTCAGTAATGAGTTAAATGTATCAAAAACATCAGCTATGTGTGGAAACTGTTTCAAAATCACCCACAATCTAATAAGGGTGACGTTCAAAGGGGTGCCCCTGGGATCCTTCCTTGTAATTTTTAGTGTTTAACGCACACATATGAAGATAATGTATGATGTATAATGTTTTGTATGAGCATGCCAGAGAATGATCTGAAAAAGAGAAAATATTCAGTGAGCGGCAGTTCTGGGTAAAAGGCAAATTGATGCCAGAGGTCAGAGGGGAATATCCAGACTGCTTCAAGCTGACAGGAAGGTAACACTCAAATAAACACTTGTTACATGAAGGTATGCATCTCTGAATGCACAACACTTGGAACCTAGAAGCAGATGGGCTACAGCAGCAGAAGACCACACAGGAAACCAAGGCTACAATTTACACACGCTCCAAGAAATGGACAATCGAAGATTGGAATATCGTTTTCTGGTCTGATGAGTCTCGATTTCTGCTGCAACATTCAGATGGTATAGTCCAAGTTTCAACATGAAAGCATGGATCCATCCTACCTTGTATCAGCAGTTCAGGCTGTTGGTAGTAATCCAATAGAGCACCTTTGAGATGTGGTGGAACGGGAGATTCACATCAAGGATGTGCCGCCGACAAATCTGCAGCAACTGTGTGATGCTATGTCAATATGGACCAAAATCTCTGAGGAATGTTTCCAGCACCTTGATGAGTCTTTGCTACAAAGACTTTAGGCATTCTAAAAGAAAAGGGGGTCCAACCCAGCACTAGCAAGGTGTAACTAATTGGCTGTGACAATCACACGACCCCCTTTGAGCAAACACTTGGCGACAGTGGGGAGGAAAAACTCCCTTTTAACAGGAAGAAAGCTCCAGCAGAACCATGATGAGATGATGATGATGAGATGGGAGGGACAGCTATCTGCTGTGACCGATAGGGAGTAAGGGGAGAGAGAAGAGAGCAGAGAGACACAGGACAAAAGACAAATTATAGGAAAGAATGCCAGAGTTTAATAATTGCTAATGGCAGTGTGAGTTACTTTGATAACTAGTACATTAACTATCCATCCGTCCATTTTCCTCCACTTATCCAATTCAGGGTCACTGGGGGCTAGAGCCTACCCCAGTTATCACAAGGCAAGAGGTGGGGCAGACCCTGGACAGCTCACCAGTCTATCACAGGGCTAAGACAGAGAGAGACAAACAACCATTCACACCTATGGCCAGTTTAGAATCACCAGTTAACCTAAGTCTGTGCATATCTTTTGAGTATTGGGGAAAGCCTGAGCACTTGGAAAGAAACCATGCAGGCACAGAGAGAACACAGAAATGCCCACCGTCCCAGTGGATTTGAACCCAGGACCCAGGTAGTTTAACTAGTTAAAAGATTTAGTGTGGGATGGGTCTTTCAAGTCAGCCTGACGATTTTTTTCACAGTGAAAGTTAACTTGTAATTGTGAGAAAAGCTTTGTGCAACTAATAAGACAGTGAGTCAGTTTAAAGCATTCAAATAGAGCACCGTTATCAATGTTTTCTTTTTTTCTTTCTGACTTTAATAAGACATATTAAACCTTCTTCGATAATAATTTTTTTTTCTTTTTTTACACTAACATAGTAAAATTTCAAAAAATAACTTGAAGCATCAAATTTCTGGCTGTTTCAATTGCGACTACCCTCAAACACCTGCTTAATTAGAATTGACCTCTTTTGCTCAAATGAAGAAATAAAATTGCAAACTAATCAGTCTTATATTTGTCAAAGTATGCCAGAATTATCACACAGATTACCAACCATGCAATCTGGGTACTCATCATGTGTGGCTGTGGCATTCACATAAAATAGCTACTCTAAATGTAGATCTGGTATTCGATGTTGTGTTGGCTTTAGCCATTTGCTGGCCTTGTTAAATCTTCACCAGCAATGTTGTCGTCTATAAACAGGCACTGATGTCCTCTGTCAGGAGGAGAGGAATGAGTCCTGTCCAATTAATCTGATTTGTGATCATGTCACTGTTTCTTGTTACCAGCTGAAATACAATACAGGCCATCCCAAAAAGTTGTCAGCAGTCCAAGGTCATTTATTACCCCACAGTGTATGAGTCTGCACCTTGCATACAGATGACTCTGGTATTATATTGAGTCTTATTAGTTTCCAGATTAGTGTGTACATAAGTGAGCGTGCACACAGCCAGGTTTCAAACTGTGGTATCTCTGCTTCAGTTGATTTTTAATCATGTACATCCTCGTCTACTTCTGAGCACTCACTGTAAAACAAGTCTTTATAGAAGACGGTTGTTTCATTGTATTAAGGTTTTATCATGTTGATAGGAGCTGGCGTGCAAATGGAGCATTACATTTAGGTTTTCTGACACCTCTGTCTGCATTTTCAAGGGAAAATAATACAATAAAATTGCACTTTAATCCTGAATTAATGCATTAATTCTACCACAATTGACACAATGTACTAATACTGATCATGGTTTAATTTGTCAGGATGGCTGTCATAGTCTGGTGAGTTTAGGCTTCATCCTTTCTGTCTTGTTTGCTTTCTGTCAAACAAAAAAGCATGTTGTTTTTCTCTGTTGTTCTTTTTCCGGAAACACGGAGCGTGCACACACACTTATTGCTGTGTAGGATGATTGGCGGCTGTGGCTGCGCGCTGATTGTGTTGACTATTGGAGATGTCACTGGATACTCAAACTCAGCCATAGGCAGTGCTGCTTCAGAGATGACTGACAGCTCATATTTCTGAACCACCATGTGCTGAACCTCTTAGACAAACTTACCAATTATTGCCCATATCCTTGAGTCTGTCATTATGGTGTGACATAATGACACCGTCAGACTTTGATCCTCCATCTGGAAAACGTCTGACTGGCAACTGCTTTCATTTTTCAGCATGACAATGATCCCAAACACACTGCAGTGCAGTAAAACTGGATAGACGAACACACAATGAAACACTATCAGTCATGGATTGGCCTCCCCAGAGACCGGACCTCAACATTATTGAAGCAGTGTGGGATAATTTTGACAGAGAACAGAACAAAAGGCAGCCAACATCCAAAGAAGAGCTTTGAATTGCCTTCAAGAAGCCTGGAGAACTATTCCTGAGGACTACTTAAAAGAAATTGCATGAAACCTTGCCTTAGAGAGTTCAGGCTGTGTCAAAGAACAAAAGTGGTCATATTAAATACTGACTTTCAAGCTCATTAGAATTGTACAATCTGTTTTTTTTTTCTCCTTATCTGCTGTATTTCCATGTATGTTTACACATTTCAATAAATTGCTGTACACATTTCCCATTTTCCTAACAAAATACAAAGAAGTGAGGGTTGTCTCAAAACGTTTGCACAGTACTGTATTTTGGAAAAAAAAATTTAAGTCTTCCTGTTTTATGGTTATGCACTTTTTCCATTTAATGACTTAAAGTGGATGCAATGATTAAAACATGGATAGTGTTTTAAAACAATGTGAGTAAGGGGTGTATAGTGGGGCAACCTCTACTTCCAGGGCTTTTGATTCAGGCTGCATTGTGCTGGTAATAACGTCTGAGCAGACAATACAGTAAACATGAATTTCTATTCAACTTCACTTCAGCACACAACACAATCCATCAATGTGGGACATAATTAAAAAAGATACTCAGGTATATCGATTCAGCACTTTCTCAGTTTTATTTTGAGTTCATCAAGCATAGGTTACTGTATGTCAAGAACAGTGACAACCACAGATCATCACTGATGTTAATGCTGCTACTAATTAAAACGAACTATACAGCAAGTTCAAATCACTCTCATCATTCATTATCAGTGGCCTCTGTTAAGCACAACCTTGTAATGTTTCACAAAATGTTTACTTTGATAATTTAATGGAACAAATAGATTCTGTGAACAGATATAACTTCATAATTTCATAGGCAGCATCGTAAAACAGTGTCTTTTAATCCCCTTTTGGTCAAAGACAAAAAAGAAAAAAAAAAGATATTTACAGGAAACAAAAAAAAAAACACTCATCACTCATGAGACGCTATTTTTGTCAAAACATCATTAATAAAAATTTAAAAAAGGTGAAAAAAGAAATATGAATCCTAACAGGGTAGAGGCACCCAAAACAACCCTTACACACAAGTAGTTCAAAAGATATATAGATGTATATATATGTATCTATCCATATATATTCTGTATATATGCTTCTCTACAAAAAAACAAGTTTACTCTTTATACGAGTAAATACATTCTACTCTACAATCACTACAACAACTGTGTACATTCCCAACCAAAAGGCTTTGATCATTTATTAGGAGGATGATGGACATAAACAATCCATGAATTATGACCAGGAAGTATGCAACAACATGCTCAATGTGACTGCAGTACTGTATGTGTGTGTGTATGTATGAGTCCGCATGTGGGTGTGTTAGTACCTACCCCACCGCCCCACCCTCTGACACAAAACCACACACACCCAGGGAAAATGATCTGTTCTGTAGTTAGTCTGTGCCTAAGCAGTGGAAACATAATCCAGGATCTATTTCTGCAGCTCTGCAGAGTTTCAGAATGACTTGCGGATGGACTTTCCGGGTCTTCCTATGGCATTTCTCCCGTTGCTTCCAGACAAATTTAGCATGATTCCTAGATTTAAACCCCAACTTTCTGTGCTAATTCAAGTATGAGCAAGACAGGTTTTCTTTCAGAGTTACACACAGGATAGATTCTTTTTTCTTCTTTCCTGACATTTCGTAGCTGTCTAGACAGATCACATCTCTCACTTCTGAGACTGCAGGATGATCAGATTTGTGCAGCAAAGGCTTCGTAGTCTTTGGTGTCTAGATGAAACCCGTTGTGTAGAAAAAAACTTCTTGTTTTCCAAAGACATTCATGCATTTTCCTTTTTGACCTGGCAGGAGAAGAAGAGGGGCCTTTGGGAAAAATGGCTCTACCTATCTCCAAATAGAAATGGGCAGCAAAATCTCTCTGATCTCTTAAACCACTGAACCTACTGCAGCATTTAAACACTCAAAGCTCCTGCATTTGTTGCCATTTTTTGAAGACAGCACTCCTCCTTCCTTTCTTCTGATAGCAAGAGCCTAAGTTGTTGCACAGGTAACTGCTGTTTTAACAAAAAGCAAACTTAAGAGTATGTACAGTGCTACAGACAGCCTGTTATAAAGCACTAATAAATGGAACAGTTGTGGGTGTGTTTTCTCAGCTATACATGGCTCATATCCTAATATACAAACATAGTCCAACCACTTGTGTGACTTACACAGTACACAAATACTCAATCCATGGAGTGTCATGTCTACTCAATGTGCTTGGTTGTTATTGTTGGTAAAAGCTGGAATATTTACACATATGATTACATGTGTGCTTGTGCGTGTGTGTGTGTTCGTCTTGTTGCATATACGTGTGTGTCAGGTAGCCCTGAGTACGATGTGTGAGTGTATTGCTCATGCGTCTTTTGTGCTTTTTAGATTTACAGGTGTAGTTTTTGTTGAATGCCCACCAGAGGCAGTGTTTGTAGAACTGTAGATGCAGAGTAACAGGGGTGTGCCTGTGTGTTTACAACAGCTGCCGCTGTTTACTCGTTTATAGTGATCTTACGGACTACTAAAGTATGAATGACATCCATCAGTGGGACTGGAGTCCAGCACAGACAGCCGATATGCTCTAAAAAGTTATTCACATGGACATTTTTTCCAAGCTATTAATGGGTGTGTTTTTTCAGGAAAAAACACATCACTGTAATATTTTGTATTTTGAGACACTTTCTGGTGGAGTATGGCTGGTTTTGTCATTGACCTAATAAAGATGGAAGATATCAAGTCAGCTCCTCAGCATCCCTTCAATTTCTCAATATACTAAAGAAATTTTTTTTTAAATGGATTGTGAAAGGAGCGTCATTCAGTAGTTACATGTTCCTCTGTTCTTTATCCTTTCATTTTTTTCTCTTGATAATTTCTTTTAAATCCCCAAAGAACTTGGATACTTGGAGTATATGTTTTCAGATCAAACATCGAGCAGATTCCTCATCTCCTTGCTAGATTATTAAGAAAAAATGGTGCTTTTAGATATAGTCGAAACATTTGGGAGTAAATAAAAAATACTGCTGACTGGAGAAGCCACTGCCTGCACATTCCCACCAAACTGCCTGTGCCAGGTTTAGACTGACTGTGTTTCTACGTGCTCTCAACCTTGCCACCCTTCCTCTGAATAGAGTTGTCTGGCCAACAGACTAAAAGGACAGGGTCAGTAGTCAGGGTGACTCCTCCAATGTGTCTGTACAGTCTGAGGGGAAATGAAAAGGTTGCTCACTGAGGTATGACTGTCTGCCTTATTAATGTGGGCCATCTGGAGAGTGAGAATGGGGCAGAGAGAGAGCGATGGAGACAGGGCAGGGGGGAGGGCATTTAGAAGAACTTCTTAGCTGATAAAGAATGTCTGTTTCCACACAGCTAACCTCCAAGTTATTCATCTCCACGTGAATTTCACATATGAATGAAAAGTCAAAGCAAAACCCGCTCTGAACTTTATTCTAGACTTTTAGAGATGACCAGAGCTGCTCGCTTATTTGATAGAAAGTCACCATAAAAACACTGACTAGGCAAGAAAACGTTATCCACAGCAAAGATCCAGAGTCAATTAACAAACCAAGATCTAATTGTGCTACATGTCAGAAAAGTAAGATGATCCTGCCTCTTGTAAATCCAGGATGTCATTAGGATTTTAAACAACCATGAGTGAAGGTTTCAAGATTTATTAACTGTATGGGTACTGGGTACTAGATTTATAGACACATTATGGGTGCAGGAATTAAACAAGAGCCTTGATTTTACTACCTAGTCACAGATTGGCACATCAATTATGTCCATCCTTGCAAAAGTTATCAAGTTCTTTTCATTTTCAGCTAAGTGGTGTTTCAAAATCGTAATCTAATTCGACTTATTGTTTAGAAACATTGACTTTAGAAGCATGCTGTGTCTATCGCTTTTTTCTCAGATGTCATTCGTTTGTTGAATCAAAGCTGGCAGAAACACAGGAGATCAAACTGGTGCCCAGATCAAGGCGAGTGTGAAGAGAATCAAAGCTTTTTGATGCACATTTTGTAGCTTCTGCTGACTGACATCTCATCTCAACTAAAGGTTAAAAATAAGAAAGAATGATAAAAAAAAAAAAAACCTTCAGAAGCATGTAAGAAACCAGCAAAAACTGCTGACATCCTGCACAGCAATGGCTGTTATTCCTGCCTGCAGTGATTTACATTTGGTGGGTCTGTTCTGGAACCTTCCTGCCCTTCCAGGTTATGACATGCAAAGCTGGAGGTGGGGAGAGCAGCGACAAGACCCCTTGTACAGAGCAGCCATCAATGAAAACTCTTAAACCACCAAACATATTGATTACATATTGACACCGATTAAGTCAGATACAAGGTGAAAGGTGGTTTTGGGGTGAAAGTGGTTTTCAAAGTGGCTTGCAGAGGTGCAGCAGCTTAGTCACACAGGCCTAGAGACCGGCAACCTTCAGTAGCTAGGGAAAAATGTATATTCAATGAGTGGTTGCTGGCTATTACCAGGTGAAATCGGTTGCAGACAGGGTGCTGCACCAAAAACCTCCTTTCAGCTTGCCCATCATTTACCAGTCTCTTGGCCTGTGTGACTGGGGCCTTAAACAGTGAACCCTATATGAGATTAACCAATTGGCTGTGTAGAATCAGTTGACGTGGGCTGGCACTGAGATCAACTGATCTGGAGGGATTGTGGCAGAGCTTGATTTGATGCTGCAAAATCAAATCAAAACAAAATTTGAATGAACCACTTTAGAATATAATGGGTTACCTAAACTATCAATAATTTTACTACATAAATTTACTATGTGCTATAGCAGTTAAACTGACAATACTAGCACTACACAGTCAACTAATCAAAATTTTGGTGTGACGTGAAAGGCTCATTTGCCATACTTTACTATAAGAATAGGTCAAAAGACGTTTGTAGTGAATTTGCTGTGTCTTAGCCTCAACATTTACAGCCACATGGCTATGATCAGATCCACAGATCCAACTTTTTCTTCCCTTATACTACTGAGCCAAACACCAAATGCCAGTTCGATACTTAAATCATTTTCAGGTAAGGTAACGTTAGGCCAAAGACTGCTTTGACATCAATAACTACGTCCATGCACAATGATGACTACAGTGCCTTGCGAAAGTATTCATCCCCCTTGGCATTCGTCAGGTTTTTTTGCCTCACAAACTGGAATCGACATGTTTCGCAATGACTTTTCATGTGATGGATCTGCACAAACTAGGCTGCGTTGGTGAAGTTAAATGAGAAAAAAATATAGAAAAATGAATTTTTAATAAATTAAAATCTGAAGATTGGCATGTGCATATGTATTCAGCCCCCTAACATCAGTACTTTGTAGAGCCACCTTTTGCTGCAATTACAGCTGCAAGTCACTTTGGATAAGTCTCTATGAGCTTGCCACATCTTGCCACTGGGATTCTTGCCCATTCCTCAAGGCAAAACTGCTCCAGCTCCGTCATGTTGGATGGTTGTCGCTTGTGAACAACAATCTTCAGGTTTGACCACAGATTCTCAATTGGATTGAGGTCTGGACTTTGACTAGGCCATTCCAACACATTCAAATGTTTCCCCTTAAAC
>VUQS01005337.1:8750-19419 GCA_015108495.1 Heterochromis multidens
TTAATTAGAAACAACGAAAAAAAAAAAAAAAAAAAAAAAAAAAAAATCCCACCAGAGTTGCATTCAAGATCCACATTTCCTCTGATTTGTTATGACCTGAAGCTGATAAATTTATATTCAAATAACAAAGTAGCCCATACTGTCCAAGAAAGTCTGAGCTACAATCAAGATCCAGCCCTTCAGAGCTACATGATTAGAGCTTCCAGAACTTTGGCAAAGCTCAGGATTTAGTGACTTGACATCCTGGTGGACAGAAATGTTGCTCAAGGGTGTGTGGACCAGTGACTGACTGCATTAGGACAGAACAGGCAGCACTTAGCCTGCCAAAGAGCAAGTTTAATCATAAAAAGGCTTCCAAAGTGGCACTGTCAGCATGTAAAAGCCTGCAGTAGATACATGTGTGGCCACACACCTAACTCTAGCAGATATGTCTACATCAGCTCATGAATTCTACATGCCATGCACGAATACTATTGAACTATGGCGTGCTTGGAAAGTTAAACAAATACATGTTTAAAAGAAAAGGCTTTCTGCTGACATTATCTCAGCTGTGATTTATTCAGAAAAGTGATAATTCTCTGGTCAGGGACCTTCATCCGAGTGCAGAGCAGCGATTAAACAAGCTGACATCTTTGTTGTTGATTCATTAAGAAGTGATTACACAGAAAATGTTCCTTCAAAATGAACCTAGCACCTTAGGTTATTAACAGATTTGTGTGCCGTGAACAGATTTCTCGGAAGAAGCAAAATGACTGACCCTGCACATTTATTCATCAAATGACCCTGATAGAGAATGATGCTAATGACAAGGCTGCTGATGATACGTGTTCATAATAAAGATAATGATGGTGTGACGCTTTACAAATGCAGGCTGTTTTGATCAGCTTTCAATCACGTCACCCTCCAGTGTGAGAGGATCAGCACTTTGAACCTAAAGGGGAGGGAAGCTTCCTGCCAAAGATGAATGTGGATGCACATAAAGTGCCCTTACAGTTAATGGGTAGCTGCTTAGTCAGACGTTCAGCCCAATCAATGCTGAGGAGGAAGATCGCCAAATTTCTTAATCAAGTTAATCAAGAGCTTCCTTGTCCAGTATTATGTTGGATATGGTACTATGGCGTTTGTCTGGCCAGGAGTTTGAATTGTCCTGATCCTCTTGGTTCCTTCTATATCCTAGAAAATAAATGTATATAGGTGACAAAGAGCAGCTGTGTGCTTAAGCACAGTTCTTTTACATTCGAGGAACCACAAGCTAGTGGTGACTGTACAGCATCAGCTTTGTTAGCTATTTGTTTCTGCATTGACTCTCTTGAAAGGGTATTGATTTTCATCCTCCAGTGTGTGTGTGTTTGTATGTGTGTGTGTGTGTGTGGGGAGAGGAGGAAAGACAGAGGATCTTTGCCTTGAAATTTATGTTGCATCATTTCCTTTCTGTGAACAGCTTAAGCTTGGCAGTCTGTTTCCAAGACGTCACAGGATACAGACATCAGGGATAGAGTCGGGGAGGATTTCAGCCTAGGTGACAGTCTAGGTGGTGGTAAACACAGGCCCTGGCATGCTATTCGAAGGCGCTCCTCTCATGCAGTGAGCACAGATGCCAGGTGACCCCTCATCCCCAGGGGAAATGTTTTCAAATCGCACAACTTAGAAAAAGAAACCTTATCTCATACACTTGTCTCTGCATCTCTTCCTACATCTTTTATCCCCTTTTATGTGGCGTATCAAAGGGATTTACAGCCCCGGGGGGGGGGGGGGGGGGGGTGTGCCATAAGCCGTGGCGTGCGCAAGGTCCCATTCTCAGCAACAATCTATGTTCCTCCTGAGCAACCTAAACAGCTACATTTCCTCAACCCCAATGCCACCGGGGACCTCACACTTCAGAGTTGATTTAGCTAGTTGTACCTCAGCTTCCTGACCTTCCTCCCAGCCCCTCCCTTTCTAACAGGGCAGCATGCTGTAGTCTTAGTAACCATAATCACACACTCCCCTCCGTCTCTCATTCTAGCCCTTTCCTTTCCCTTTTCCCCCCGCTTATTCTTTTCCTTATAGAGGGCAGTTAGGTGAATGTCAGCAGTCACCTCCTATTTCAAGCTGTTCCTTGTTCGTCCACCTCCCTCCATCCTCTTCCGCCTGCTCCTTGATGCACAGCCCTGCTCGATAGAAGCACCAAGCTGCAAAACAGCCTGCGGGGCAAAACACAACAGCGGCGTTTGACCTGGGGCAGCCACCAAATCACAGTCTAAACATCATGCTTAAACATGGCTTCTTGACTTTACAGGGGGATTGCTATTGAATGTGTTTAGACAAAGAGGTGGAAAATTAGGAGAGCCAGTATGTGGTTTATTGTGCAATCCAAAATTAGAAAGAGCCACAGCTCTGTGCCTTTGTAGATATATCTGTGGGAGTGATACAGTTATTTATTTGCGCAGGCGGAAACTTCAAAATTAACTATGAATGGAATGAATTTAGCTCAAAGGGCAGCTTGCTGAGCCCGCCTTCAGCCAAGAGGAACTGCTGACAAGCACGATGGGAGATTTGCATATTTTTTTTTTTTTTTTGTAATAATTGGCAGTCCAGTCAGCACAGACGTGGTCAAAGGCACAATGACCATGACAAACAGGTAGACATCAGGAGACTTCAGGGGGTTGTTTCTACCCGTGATGTTTTAGAGTGATTCTGAAAATAAATCACAGTTTGCTCAGAAACAAATTTTATTTTTATTGTTTTGTTTTTTGTTTTTTTAGCAAAAGCTTGTACACAGGATTCTACCAGAGCTTATTCAATATTTGAACATACTTGTATCTCCTGACACTGAAAATATAAACAAAGGAAACACAGTTCTAGAACAAATGACTGCTGCTTGCAGATTCAAACGTCTTTTCCTCTCGAGCACTTTTATATTGTAGCATTGTTAGCGTTACCTATCACGACAAATTAAACACAATCCCACACGGTTGCCATGCCAACAGGAATCTGTTTCCTCTGCGTGAGTTGTGTTGCTTGGGTGGGGGCATTTGAGCAGATTTGAAGCAGGAAATCGGCCTCTTTGGAGAGGCTGAGCTGTGCTTCAGCTGTCAGCTATGCTCTCCTCAGTCAGCTCTGACTCAGACTGTCACATCACAGTGTAGTGGCTTAACAAAAAGATTCAAGAGGCCGCAACAGATGGACAACATTGTCTGATTGAAAGGCCACTGTGGATTACAAATTAATGAATTCATTGTGTATAAAAGCTGAACTCGTAAATTAGCTGCAAGGTGATTGATAAAGAGCCAAAAAACCAGAAAAAAAAAGGACAGAACAGACCTTAGAAGGGAAATTCATATTTCCAACATCGCTTAATGCAAATATATGACTCTCTCAACAGAACTTCATTGGTCAGAAAGAGTTTGTCGCATTAGTCTGCTACTGCCACGTCAGTGTAGCCTACATGCCCATTATTAATGAAGGCAAAGATAACTGTGACTCACTACAGAGTGTCTTCTGAAAGAACACATTTTTATGCAGTAGCACAATGATAAGAAGCAATTTGGGCACACTAAGAAAAAAAAAAATTATTCATTGCTCTGAGTCATCTCCCATCTACAGTCAGGCCCATAAATATTTGGACGGTGACACTTTCTGTAATTTTGCCACTGCTCAGCACAATAGATTTCAAATGAAGCAATCACGATGTGACTGAAGCTAGACTTTCAAGTTTAATTTAAGGGCTTTGACAAAAATATGCAATTGCTTTTGAGAAATTACAGACATTTTTTTTATACAGTCGCTCCATTTTCACATGGTAAAAAGTGATGGGTCAACAATTTGATAGCCAGATGCTGCTGTTTCCTCATTGTTTCATGAAAAATTAAGGTGATACAAGGTCTGGAGTTCATTCCAAGTATTGAATTTGCATTGGTAGTATTTCATGGGAACCCTTGATATGTGATCCGAAGTGAACAGAGAGACAGCAGAAACTTTAGGAGTGGCCAAAACTTCAATGTGTTTACCCTTAAAGGTAAAAGATGCAGTGATAACCTATGCAACAACAAAAGGCCTGAAAGACCACAGGAGACAACTAAAGTGGATAATTGCAGAATTCTTTCCTTGGTAAAGAAAAAAAAATCATAGTCAAGCCAAGAGTTGCCTTTATGTATCCTTTTAAAGAGGATTTATACCCCTGTTAACGCTGATGAACTGAAAGGACACATTGGGCTGAAATAAACAAAACAAAACTGTCCAGCTTTGGAAAAAGAAGTGTTTATTGATGATGTGAAAATAGTGAATACAGTGCATTACAGTCAAAAATGTATAGAACAGAACTCCATAGTACAGATGGATAATGACCCAAAACATAATTAAAAAAACAAGCCAATAGAATGTTCTCAAATGGCCAAGTCCTCAACTGACCTCGACTGAGAATGCGTTTCACTCACTGAAGACAAAACTGAATGCATAAAGACCCACAAACAAGCAGCAAGTGAAGGTAAAGACCAGGCAGAGCATCTCAAGGGAGGAAACACAGTATTTGGTAATGCCCATGGGTTCTAGACTTCAGGCAAAGGACTTTCATCCAACTATTCCGAATAATCATTATAACTATGTTGCTTTCTCCAATTACTTTTAAGCCTGTAAAAATGGAATGAGTATCACTTCAAACCTGTAAGGAGTCTATAGCACAGCTATTGCAGCTGTGTGCTATAAACTGTGAAGTAACCCCTTAACAATGAACTATAAATCCCCTTTAACTGCTCACAGCAAACTACTGCAAGCTCTGTATTACAGAGGGAGTCATATCCCATATGACTATGTCTCAGACCCCAAAGTATATGTATGACAGGATATCTCTAGAAGTAGGGAGCAGAATATGTTGTTTTGCCATTATGAAGCAGGATGTTAAAATAATCAATCCTTTATTTGCCTTGACAGTAATCTATATTATAGTTCAACTCCAGTTTGGTCGACACTGACTTCAAAGGATTGTCTCCTGATAACAAGTTTGCTGACTTGTTTAATGTTCACCATTTAGAAGTCTGACTATCTCACACTACATTTAAATAATATTCTGAAAGAAACGATAGGCGATGTATTGAATAAATCTGAATTTTAGATTTTGTGAAAAATGCCTAATTAGGGAAACTGAAACTCGTGTTAGCAATGAGAAGTACTTCTCTGCAGTCACAACTGTCCCGAAAACCGCCACCTTTTCCCTGGAGACGCCTGCATGTGTGAACTTTGCCTGTCAGACACACTGAAATGGCTCGCCTTTGCAAAGATCAGTAGTGATCAAATCACCGTGCTGCGTGAAGTTTAGAAAAGCACTTTTTGAAAGGGAAGAAGTGGTAGAATTAAAGCACTCTGACACATGCTCTGCAGCCTTGAACTTTTCTAAACATTATCTCAAGGAGGTCAGTGCACTTAGTTAGCACCTAGTGGTGCTTACTTGAGGCTGTAAGGAGCCTGCACTGGCAGTTGATTACAACTTCCCTATGCTTCATGGAGATTCAAATGCTAAAAAGCAGCTAACACTAACGACCTCACTTTCCAGTGTTAGCATGTATGACAATACACCAGCAATTGATCTGTATTGATTGTAATTGATCTGTGCTGATCCTACTATTTTCTTTACAATGTTTACAATGAGTAAAAGGATAATGTCATTGCCAGCAGTGCTTTTCTTTTGCTTGTCTTGCAAACATAGTTACTGGTGAAAGTTGCACAGTCTAAGGAAAAAGACCACTGATACCTCCACCACAGTGCCACCACACACACACATAAAGTCCTTTAGACGTTGGTCTGGGTCATGCTTTACTATCACCACTTTCTATCTCATGCTCTTGCTTCTCAAGTTTGATTCACCTGCTGGGTACAGAGACAGGATTAATGGCCAGTCATTTGGTGTAGCAATAACAGCTGGCGATCACACAAAGTGGGTGTGCTAGCACTGCCTGAGAGGTGAAACAGATTCATAACTTTGGATTATGCCACAGGGTCCTGTCCTCTCTCTGTTTGGACTGCCCCAGTGGATAAATGTCTGAGCTCCCTTTTATTCAGTACATCTACAACCTCTGACTTTTTACTTTTTTCCAGATTTACTTTCACTTATTCTGGGTCAGTGGTATAGCGGTGAAAAAGGACATGACAGCTATACAATTAAAGTCATGTTTAGGCTCCAAGTCATTAATAGATTTCTCACTTCTGTTCCACTTGTCGGATGGTTTTATTTCAAGCACGCTGCACGTGAAGCCTGAAAACAACAGTGCTGCAGTGATATCAAATGTCACAGCCCGTCTGTGACTGCTGTAAAAGCAGATTTAACCAGAAAGGGTGCATTTTACTTGAACAATATGATTAAAGCCGATTTCCATTTGAAGAGAGATGGAGGTAGAACAGTTGCAGTCTCTTTGGGACTTTTCCGATTGTAATTTAAGATTCAGCTTGCAGGTGGAATGAATCTGAACTGGTGTGTGTGCTTCACCGATTGAATCATTCAATTACTTTCCACCTGCCATCTGATTTCTTTTTTTTTTTTTAATGTGGTGTGTGTGACAGTCTCAGTTTTGGCAAACCAGGGCCAAGTATTGATCCCATAAATGCACGTCGTCAAACAGTTTGCAGTTAGAGGGACTAAGGTGAACTCCCCAAATCAACCTGAATGAAATAATTAAATGAACAATGAAAGCAATAGAAATCACAGCTGACGTTCATGCCACGGTAAATCCAAACACTGTAACACAAATACACGTCTTTGCAGTTACATAAGTTTGAAATGTGTATTATGTTCCCTTTCCATGATCTGTAGTGTGTATTAGTTGATAGTAATATCCAGTTAGGTATGATGGCACACAGAGCCTCCTCCCAGTTATGATTCTGTCTCCATGGCAACCTGCTTATTAATCTACGCGACTTAACTTTCCTCCACAGAGTAGAGGGCTAGCTAGTGCTTCATGTGTTAAGTGCCTTTACATCAACATGGGTATGTATGAATATGCATGACGGTGGGGAACTGGGGGTCATTCATCAGCAAAACCGGAGTACAACATGGTAGAGTGGGATTTCTGGCTGCAGACCTCCGCTCGGGGAACATGATTAACCATCCTCTGAACGTCGGCGGCAGACATGAATGGTTAGGATTTCAAAGATTTTTTAAAAAAGCATACGTAATTCATTTTTTATATGTGATTTGATCAACCCAGGAAAGTCTAAATATTACATTTCCTTGTGAGCGTGATGCAATGTGGAGTGGTCTGCAAGCTCATTAATGATAATTTAACACTGACACTGGCCTTTTTTAGGACTTCTCCGACACTGATGTTGAGTGCCGGGCCTTTTAGTTCCCTGCATCGCACTTACACACACCAGCTGTTGTGAGATTCTAGAGAGGTCATCACAATCTGCATACAGCAAACACAAATCATGCTGTATAGAACAAATAAAGCTTTGGAGATTAGTCGCATCCATGCACATGCAGCCAAAAAGCATTATGGGGCTCCTATGGTCCTGCTATTGTGGTAGGTGATGCAACCATCTGACTGCTTCCAGCTGAATGGTGAAGCATAGAGGCAGCGAACCGATCGAGATCCCCTCGAATATATGCACGTCCTGTCAGCCAGAACACACAATATAAATATACACACAATATAAAATTGCTCACTTAATGCTCAATGCATAAAGACAAAGGATGCATAATGGCAAATCCTCATTAAAGCATTTACAGTATAATAACATTAAGAGCAATCAGGTGTTGCTGCGTGGTTAAAAAAGGTATTAATTGTGCGTTTACTGAGCCATTTTTGTTAATCAACACAGCATTTCAGGATATGAATATATGAAAATGCAAAACAAGGTTTCACTTAGCCATAATGTATTTAAAGCTACAATTGGAATTGTCCTGAGATGTGATTGTCTGTAACGACCTACTCTCTCATTTTCCATTTAAGCTCCTCTCCTGGAAAATGCTCCTGGGCATCGCCAGGGCAAATCTAACAGATCTAGGAGGGAAATTAAAGCAGAGGAAGAGGGAAGGAAAGTGCTGTATATTTATGTCCTCTTGTACCACATTAATCCCTTCCCACTAATCCTTTAGCTGCACCAAATAAAACCGTAATGGCTTTGATGGCCATTTTTGGCTCACCAGGGTGATGATGAACTCACTGGCCAAAATCACCAACTCACTCCCTTGGCCAGTGGTTTGTTTATTATGCCCCTTTTGTCTCTATGTGTCTGATTGACCTTTTACAAACTACATGAAGATATATCTGTGATAACTCGACCACGAAGCAAACACAGACCTTCACGCTTCAAACATGAAAAGAAAGATGAGAAGCATATCAGAAATATCAGATCAGAAAGAGCCAAAAAAAGCAAAAAAAACCCCAAAAAACTAAGTATATTCACCAAACCTGCTCTGCTTCTGCCCACTGTGCTTACTCACACTGACTTTATTAAAAATCTAGCCTCCGCATTTTAAAGTCAGTAAGGGGTGAGTCTCTTCAAACAATAGTTTGAAATAAAATGTCAACAACTTAAGGCAGATTCCTTTGAAATGATGGGGCTTTGAAATGTTTGAAGCTTACTTCTTTGCAGAGGCATCTAACAGTAGCCAACATGGGTTAGTGGATTTCACTTGCTACCTAGAGAACCACAAGATCAGCCCTCACCAGAAACACTTGGAAATGATCCAACAGCTGCAATCGCTTTGCATGAACAGATGGGAAATGTGTTTGAGCTGTGGAGACCAGCACAGAAACCAAAAATGGCTTGTTTAGAACTTGGACTTGACCTTGTTTGTCTTAAATTAGGTTTGGAACAGGACCTGATATATATCAGCCAAGATGTGAGACATGCTTGTGAGCTGTACATCAATCCCAAAAAACTGAACATGGAGCAAAGAGAATTTTAGTGTGAGACAATCCAGGATATGATACTAATGCTGAGAGGTGGTGTAAAGTTATATTGGGGGTGGGGCTATCTCAACTGTCATAGGGTGAGAGGCAGGGTTCACCCTGGACAGGTTGCAAGTCTGTCGCAACCATTCAGTTCAACTTTCAATTCAATTTTATTTATATAGCGCCAAAGCACAACAACAGTTGCCTCAAGACGCTTTAGATTGTAAGGTAAAGACCCTACAGTAGTAGAGAGAAAATCCCAACAACAAATGAGTAAGCACTTGGTGACAGTGGGAAGGAAAAACTTCCTTTTAACAAGAAGAAACCTCCAGCAGAACCAGGCTCCGGAAGATGAAGCCATCTTCTGGGGGTGAGGGGAGTGAAACATGACAAAAGATACACTGTGGAAAAGAGCCAGAGATTAAAAATAACTAATGATTAAATGCAGACTGGTGTATAAACACATAGGGTTTTGCAGCATAACTAAGGGAGGGTTCAGGGTCACCTCATTCAGCCCTAATTACCTGGCGAGAACCCACACAGACATGGGGATATATGTACACTATACAACTACACACAGAAAGGCCCCAGTCTGGAGTCAAACCCAGGACCTTCTTGCTGTGAGGAAACAGTGCTAACCACCGCACAACCATCCAGCCCTACAATAAGAATATATGGAAACTAAGTCTGTCTTTATGGGCTTGTGCAATAGTCTTTGTACACTTGTGTATCCCCCTTTTCTAATGCACCAAACTGTTATTTGAGCTGCTGTTCTGCTGGTAATCTGCTGTAGCATTTCCAAAAGATGCATCCATGGATCAGCACATTTCTATTTGAGTCATATGCTTCTTGTGGGACATGCACGCGTCAACTTTTGTAAACTAGAATGTGGGACATTTTCTCAATATGCGGGATGGGAAAAAATTACAAAACAAAACTGTCCAGTCCCAAATGAAAGAGAGCCACTGGTTAGCCTACCCGAACAGCGATGACATTGCCCAGCTTCTGTATCATGCTTTTTGATAACTTTTTTGGTTTAGAGAACTGAAAAACACAACCCAAAAAGCAGATTTTGCTAAGGTAAAAGGCAAGGTGCTAAGGCAAAGGTAATGCCATCCAGAGTAAGTATCTGGTTAGACACCATGTCTCTAAGATTTTTAGGGCCGAGTACAATAACCTCAGTTTTATCTGAATTTATAAGCAGGAAATTAGAGGTCATCCAGGTCATTATGTCTTTAAGACATTCCTGCAGTTTAACTAATTGGGTCTAAGTGTCATCTGGCTTCATGGAAAGCTGGGTATCATCTGCATAACAATGAAAATGTATGTTGTGCCTTTGAATGATACGGACTAAGGGAAGCATGTATAATGTAAACAGAATTGGTCCCAGCACAGAACCCTGTGGCACTCCATAATTAAGTTCAAGTTCAAGTGAGCTTTATTGTCATTTCAGCTACATACATGTTATACAGTACATAGTGAAATGAAACAGCGTTTCTCCGGAACCAGGTGCTACATATAACATTTGTGACAAAGTTACAGACTGTACATAAAGTGAGACGTGTACGTGTGCGACATAGACTAACTACATAAGTGCGAACAAGTGCAAACATGGGACACAGACAGTGCAAAAAGAACATTTAAGACTAACAAAAAAAACATGTAGACAACGGGGAAGACGTACAGACAGAGCTAACCAGTGAGATGATTACTGACCAGTGAGATGATCTGAAATGTAAGGTGCAGAAAAAGTGCAAGTGCAGCTGTGCAATAGTGCAATGAATGTCATATATTGTAAACAT
>VUQS01005343.1:6519-18382 GCA_015108495.1 Heterochromis multidens
GTGGTGGTTTCCCTCGTCTGTCCTCTCAAACATGACAGTGTTTCACAAAGTCAAGAGATGTAAACCTGTTCTGTATTCAACCCGATAAGAGAAAGCAATAAAGATTATATCAAGGAAAGGTGTGTGAATCAAACACCGTCCACGGCTTGGTCTTTTTTTTTGTTTTTGTCATGTGGTGTTTACAGTTTAAATCCCATTTTTAGCAGGTAAATCTGACATAAAAAATAGATTCTAGTACTAATTATTGGAGGAAATAGCTGATCTTATTTAAATAAAGTCAGAATATTTTTCAGCCAGGTGAGAGTTTATGGATAAAAGATGAAGGCTGTATCTTGGAGGTGGGTTCACGTTGTAATAGTTATTGGGTGTCATAGTGTAATATGGTGCAGTATGGGAAGGTTACATTTTTTACTTCTTTCTGGTCATTTAATAGACAAAAATATATTTTATGCTAAAGTAAATAAAACCATACCTGGAAATAAACTGATTAAAAATAGTTCTTGGTGATTTTTCTTTGGGGGCGAGACCAGAACCTCTTTGAAGGGGCACCAAAATTGTTTGTAACAAAAACCCTGTATTTATACTACAGTAATTATCAAAAGTCATGGCGAAGTTGGTACTTTTTTCATCTTAACCCTCGTACTTTGTTGTATGCAGTTTTACCCGAGTCCCTCTGGAAGCACGTTTTGCCTCTCAGCAGCCATCTTAGTGATGAATCCAGGGAGTGTCAATCTAAAAGAACTGTTTACATATTTAATTTCTGAATGTCCACCAGGACATAAAAACTGCATGTACAGAATCACCGGCCAAATGTGATGAACAACCAAAAATAAGGTTTAAAGTTTTATTATTATTATATTATATATTACACAGCAGGAGAGCTATTGCTCAAGAGCACATTTTTAGCATTATGTGTCGTCCTTCATCATGTGCTTACACACTTTATCACTGCAAACTGAGTGTACTGAAGAAATGACTCTTTACTTTCTTTAGTTCAGACTTTTATTAGCTGCACACGGTGCCATTTAAAATACGTAATGTACAGACGTTGGATTTTAGAGTTTTCGGCTTCATGATACAACATTAAAACATTCATACACTTTTAGTTTTATTTAACACAATAATTCTTAATTATCTTACAGAATATACACCTGACATTTACCTGCACCTCACAAACACACAGAGGTGCAGGCTCTGGCCCCACCCACAACAGGTGACGTCAGAGTGACGTTTCACCTGAGCTGCTTTTCACTGAGTACATTCACATGCACACAAAGTATCCTGGCTGCTCAACACATTACTAACATGGTCAGGACCACCTGTGCAGGTGAACCTGACTAAATGAAGGTCATGTTTAAGAGCTGCTGGGGGAAAGATTCAGATGACCACTACACACTACTGATTACAGCAAAAACAATCATCAGGATCATTAACACACACACTGTGCATTTATTGTTCAAAAGTGTGATTTTCCTTCATAATTTAAAGTAAAGGCACATTTAAGGTGGACATGGTTGTTGGCGGTATGATACGAAGCTCTGGTCTCTTTTCCTGCAGGTTTTACACACAGTGGACCGCTCCGCCTCCAGCAGCTCCACGGCATGTTGGGGTTTCGTGTGCATCTAAACATACGTGATGATTCGTGTCCCATCGGGTCGTCTCCTCACTCGGCTCACACGGTGGAGGGCTTCATCAGCGCCTGCTCCCCAAACAGCTGCTTGAAGTGAGCCACGTGCTCCTCACAGTGCTCTCCTGGTGATACACAAGGTTCAGATTAATGGTCGCACCAACACATCACCAGCAGATCCTTCATTTCAAATAACAGCCGAGCAGAAACCTCTGCAGTTCCTCTAATCACTGTGGCTATGCTCATATTTTACATTATTACCGTCCAGCCACAGTAAATACATTTTTTTTGTATTTCATGGAGGGTAAATGATCAAAATCATGTTTGCAGAGCACCAGTTGTCACCACATCTTCAGCGGGCTGAATTTTAACCACATTTGTTCCCTCTGAAAGTCTCCTTTAGGCGTCTGAATCTGAATTTCCTGTGCGTATGTGCGTTCTCACCGGGGTTGAAGGCGGGGCTTCCCCTGAGCCGCTGGTTTCTCTGCTGGAACGACCTGAACACGGTGTAGAACAGCATCTGATCGCCGGTCTGCCGCGCGGCGTCCAGAAACTTCCGCGCCGACGCGTTGTCATGGCCGCCTGTGTCGGGAGAAACACGTTAGGGTGAGTTCGCTTTAAACAGATTTGTATGTGTGAGGAGGAGGAGGAAATATTTCTGGGTTAACGCACCAACGCTGCGGATGAATCTGAGCGCGCCCAGAACCTGCTGCTTCGACAGCAGAACCTCGACGATCTCATCGTTGGCCGTGGACAGGCGCTACAAAGACAAACAGGAAGCTTAAAGTGATGAAGACTTATTTCCTGTGATTAAATGTTTTTCTGCTTCTTTAAGTGAAGAAAACCATTAAAATCACCACATGAAGGATTTAGGCATGTTTGTTTGTTACCTTCAGCATGTCCAGGGACAGCTGGTGTGCGGGTGGATACGTGCTCTCCAGAGACAGAAGCAAACACGCCTGAGGACACAATTCAACAAATAAAACACTGAAACAGTGGAAATAAAGAGCACATCAAAGAAGACGAGTTCTGCTTCAGTTCTGGATCTGTACTGCGAGCCAAGTTTAACAAAACCAGACTTTCTCTGAGTTAGCTGGCTTAAACAAACCCAGTGAGAAACAGGGCGGAATCAGAAGGGAAGTTATCAAGTTTCTTTGTAAACTCAGGTTTCTGCTCATGTAGAAGGTGACGTTTGAGGCCTTGTCTGTCTTCTTCTTCCACACAAAAGTTATATTACAGTCAAAGATGACAAGAGGCATGCTGGGAGAACATCTGAACCAGCCGACATTCTACAAAACCCACAGCTGAACTCAGAGCTTCTGGCATGAACTCACCAGTGGTTTGGAGTCGCTGAGGACGTGGTACTGCAGGAACTGGTGCAGCATGTAGAACAGGTTGTGCTGCACCAGTGTCTTGATCACCAGCTCGTACAGGTAATGCTGAAAGACAAATGATTACAGGTGTTACCAAAGTCCTTATATGACAAAGATCCAGACCAGGATGAGACCAATCCCGGCCTCAGGGGGCTCGTGCTGGTCCCAAACCTGGATAAACAGGAGGAGGAAAGGAAGGGCAAATCAAACAAGAAACCAAAGCTCTTCTAGAAGAAAGGCTTGGAGAGAGAGCCATAAGTTTAAACTCAGTGGTCACTGGGACAGAATCGCCTTCAGCAACATGATTGGCTGACACGTTAACCTGTTCAGCTGTGATTGGTGTCTCCAAAAGACTTCTGTTGAGAGTTCTTTGTTCTCTAATGAGAATCTAATACAATCTTGACACCAGTGATGCTGATGAGCTCCGTGAGGTGTGGCTCAGCTGTTTTACCTGGACGGTGATCTGGTACTGGTTCAGAGAGCGGATGTACTCCATCAGCACTGCGATGATGAACTTGTGGGAGACGTCCTGCGGGACGCACAGAGCAGGAAGCTCATCACGTCATCTGGTTTCAAAACGTTCAGGTAGAAACTCACAGGTGTGTGTGTGTGGTGTACCTTCCTCTCCGTGAACGACGACAGGACGTGCGTGTACATGTCCGACTGGTCGATGACGGCCTGAGTTCTGACCGGACGCTTCTGGGCGGCGCTGCCTCGGCTCGGCCCAGACTCCATCGCCTCCAAACAGGAAATAAACCGGTTAGAAATCACATCAGGTGACTTTAGGGACCAGAAAGCGCCATCGGTCACTCACCAGAGTGTAGCTCTGCTCTGCCTCCAGATAATCTTTGTACACCTGGTTGAGTTTGTCAAACACGGTCGCCACAACAGGAAGACTTCCCTTCTCACCGACTTCCAGAACTGCAACACAGACAGAAGAGTTGGACTTCTGGCTAGAACGTGTTCTGCTGTCTTAAACACACCTCGTAGCTGAGAGAATGACTTTTTCCTCTGCGGTATGAACTAAAGGTCGCTCTGTCGCCTCAGACTGGTTTAAAAGCAGCAGCAGCAGCAGCAGCTCAGATTCTTACTGGTTTTACTGGTTTTGATGTGAAGCCATCACCTCACACCAGTCCTGGCTTCTATCTACTGGCTTCCTGTACATTTAAGAGCAGATCTGAAGGTTTTACTGATCGCTTTTAAAGCACATTGTAGCAGAAATGTCGAACCAGAGGAGCAGCTGGATCCTCAGGTGGGTCTTTCTGGCTGCTGAAGGTGTAAATCTACAGGTGACTGTTGACTTTTGTCATCAGGACGCTCTCAAACTGTTTCCTGTCCTCACAAAGAAGTCTTTTTAGAATAACTGTGCTTATAATCTGGGTGGTTTTATTTTTGGGGTGCAATAAGCAGCTGATCTGAATCTAAAGAACACGAAAAGCGGTGAGACGCACTCTGCGAGCAGACCGACAGGATGACCATCTTGCAGTCTCGGCGCCGTAACAGGAAGTCCATCAGTTTGCCTTTGTCCTGCAGCAAGTTGACTGTTGGCGGCAGTTTCACCTGCAGGTACCACAGGTAACCTGAAACAGGCAAACAGACAGATATCAGAGGGCTGCAACAACCAAAAAATAACCAGGAATAATGGTTTAGATGGTTGAATAATAATTTTTAGTCAATCTTAAGATAATGACAAAATTAACCTTGCAGATTCTCAGATTTATTGTTTTACTTCGTCACATACGAGAAAACGAAACCTATAAAAGATGGCACTGCAGGATGTAGGATATCATTAAAGCCTGTTTTCAGTATTTTTCTTTCATATTATTCCTGGTTTTGTGATTTTAAATTAGGAAAGAAGGATTAGTAACACATCTATATTAGTTTGTTTGATGGTAATGGGCATTAAAGAGGGCTTCCTGTTTCTCACACACTGGTTAAATAACTATCAGTGATGTTTGGAGGGTTAGCTGTGCTGAATGTGAACAGCGCTGATAAAAAGTTTGGAAGGCCGAGAATGAAGACTGAATAGTTTTTGGGGGCTCGTCTTAAAAAGACGAGAGCTTCCTCCAACGCAGGAGACACCTGGACCGGAAACTGGATCACCAGGTGGAGGTCCTCCTGGACTGTGAGGAACTAAATCCCTCACTGGATTCACCCTAAAACTCACTGTAGCCGAATTTTTAAGCACACTTTTTCCATCGTGCATGTACATCTATGTTTGCCCACCTTCGCTGGCACTGATGATGATGTCTGGCTGGAAGACACTCCAGGAGGAAGAGTCTGGAGTGATGCTCAGGAAAAGAAAGACCTCAGCCTCACAGAGTTAATTAAACAGTTACTGTGTAGAAAGGATACAGAGCTGACACGGCACTGGAGGCTGGGAAGGAACGACTGCCGGACCTGCAGAGAAGAGGAAAGGACGATGAAGAAGCAGCAGCAGCTCAGATACACAAAGCAGAACTTCCCCCTGAACCCTTCACAGCAGGGTTTGGGTCATTGCTGGGAAGTGTTGTGAATCAGCTTTGCTGCTTGGAGCCACATACACTGTCTCCATGCTTCAGAGCCTAATCCAAGCTTTGAGCCTTTATTTTGAAGGTCATCTTGGTTTCATCTGTCCAAAGTTCTATTGCAGAGCTACTTATTTATTTCGAAGTTTCTTGGCTTATCAGTGGTTTGCACACTGTGGTGAACCGTGTAGGTCAACCTCATGGAGCGTGTTCTTCTCTTGGCTGGATGCTATGGACAGGTTTTTCATCATCATCATCATCATCATCATCATGGAAAGGATCCTATGATCATCACCAGCATCTCTTCAGTCTGTGTTACTGAAGTCTCCTTGATTGCAAGTTGTTTCACAGCAACAGCTACCAAAGGCAACCTCCAGATCTTTCACTTGCTTAATTTAAGAAGACTTTAAAGCTCTATAATATATTTTTTCATTCAACCTGAAGAGAAAAAGACAAAACAAACCAAACACCCTTATACGACATCCTCGAGGTCTGCGGATAAGTGACACGGGATAATTTAGAAATAGAATAAGTCTCCATTCCTATCATCAGGGCAGAGTGAGATCTGAAAAAGTCACGCGAGAATTTTACATTTTTAACTCAGTCTAATCAAAAATTGAAGCTATATAATTATAATAATTATATATAATTATATAAATGTACTGAAGTGAAAACACAGAATGCACTAAGAGAACAGCATGTCCATTTCTAGGGTGCGTCTCTCATTAGCCAACACAACGGCCAAAGAGGCAAATACTCCAAACAGCCTAAATGTGACATTTTGGTCCTAAACTGCACCCATATAAATAGTTCTATTCACAGATAGATAGGACGGAGCAGCAATCAGACTGTACAATACACAGGATAAATACTGTTTAAAAATACATGTGTACCATTTTATTTTATCACTCCCACTGCACTTTATGTACATATAAAAATAATAACAATAACCTTGTGTTTTACTGTATATAGTAACCATCTGTACATAGTACAGTATTTTGGCTTTTTCATACACTATTTTTTCTTATTTATATATAATCTTTTCTTTTCTATTTTTATTCTCTAATATACCTTTAATTCACTTTTTCTTCCTGACCCTTGTGCTGCTGTAACAAGTGAATTTCCCCAGTGTGGGATTAAAATAAAGTCTATCTGTCTAGATGCAGTCACTATGAGACAACATACAGCTGTATCTTTTCAATGAATATTCCCAAAATGATTTTCTCTGAATCACGGGGGAACTTCACAGCAGTCTCGATCTTCCAGTCGATATAAAACTTGCTAACCATAAAGCTGTCGTTGCACTTGAGTATTTAATGAGGGATGCAGCACCAGGGCCGCTCAGGCACAACTGTGTCCATGAAACAGGGTTTTAGTAAACTGTTAAATCTGAGCCCCTGAAAACAGGCTGAGTTTGAAAATGTGTGTAATGCCTCTACAGTTAATGCAGTATTTTATATTTAACCCACGAATTAAAGCTGAAAGTCTGACCTGCAATCACATATTGATTGTTGCATTCCAAATCTACAGTGGTGACAAAAAATCCAGAATATTCATTGATCAGCTTTGTGTGTACCTGACAGTGGGATCCTGTAGGGGTGGATAGACCTGGCAGGCAGGACGGGCTGGTGTATGTTCAGGGCGCAGTCGGGCTCCTTCAGCTTGATGTCAAAGATCAGAGACGTCTGAATCACAGAGTATGAACCCAGTTAGTTCCACATTTAATAAGATCCACTGTGTCCAATTCGTCAGAGGAAGGACTGGACTCTAACCTGCGAGCTCTGGTGATGAACCACCACCAGGTTGTCCACGATGTTCAGAGCAAACTTGCCCGTCGTGTTCAGCTTCAGCACATGACTCTTCTTACAGGAACCCTCCCTGAACCACACAGAGGGAAGACAGACACACAAACCCTGATTTTTATGATTATAATGTTTTAAATGCATCTGGAATGACTGATCAGAGCCCGAGGTTGACTTAGTGTGGACTAAAGAAACCGAACGCTGCTCGTGTCTCCTTCCTGAAGGTGAAGTAAGAGACTAAAGATGCTGCTTGTTCATTTAATTTCTTTAGAGCTTAAAGAAGCGTCCTTGGGTTTCTTGAAAGGCGCTATACAAAATACAAAGTTATTATTATTATTATTATTATTAAACCACTGACAGAAAATTGATAATCAGTTGCTTGATGGTGCATTTTAAAGAAAATAAACAAACCACTGAAACATCTCTGAATTTAAGTTTTTTCATTTTATATTTTCTGAGTTATTTTTATTTGTTTTACATTTGAGAACAACAAAAAACTTTGTGCTTTAAAAACAAAGTAGCTGAAAAATGAAGTCAGATTTTCGCTGTAAAATCTCAGTTTTGCTTAAAAAAAAACATTTTTTAGTTCTTGTACCACGAAGTGAAAAAAGTGACTTTTTGTCCTGATTTCGAGCTTCAAAACAAGTAAAGGCTTAAAGGAGCGCCTGACACCTGAGAAGCTCCGGTGTGTTTACCTGGACAGGTGGTACAGCACCACCTCCGCACTGGGACTGTTGGCTGTTCTCGAGTGATGCTTCAGGTACATCACGTACAGCTGACCATAACTGCAGACACACACACACACACACAGTCGGTCTGTTTAGTCATTTTTGGAACAAACGGAGCAAAAACAAAATAAAATAACAGCAAGGGGAATTACATGGTTGCCATGGCGATGTCTCTCTCCGAGAGGCTGAGTTTGGCAGGTTTGGGGACGACCGGCAGCTCGATCTCAAACTTGGACATCTTGGACATGGTCCCATTCTAAAACAGCAAAATGCATCCAAACTTTTATTTACACCAATTAACCTCCGATCATTACCTGCACAGGTGTAAAGCCACGCCCACCGTATAACTTCTACACATTCAGGATGCACCATGAAGCTAAAACGAGACAGCGGTCATAAAAAGGGCCATGGCACAGAAGGCACAGAAACTCAAAAGCTTCCCAACAGAGCCTCTCAGGGGTCTAACTGACCAATTAACACATGCACACTGAAATCAAAATGGCGGACTTCCTGTTGCTATAGCGATGTGAGCCTCCGTCTCACCCTGAAGGCGAAGGGCTGCAGGACGTTCCCCTGCACAGTGGTGGACAGCAGGATGACGGAGGTCTCCGGGCAGTACTGGTACCAGTTCACGTTGATGCTCTGACTCTTCAGCTGCTTCAGACTGCGCTTGTCTGGAAACACCTGAGCACACAGGAGGAGGTCAGCCGGGAGGGTGACATCACAGGAAAACAGGTAAAGCTCAGGTGAGTCTTAATAAAATGGATTATTAGAGCTGAATGCTGCGTCACATGACCACATAGAGCTAAAGCACAAACACGTCTAAGACAAAGGACGACTTATAAACAACAAACATCCCTTTTTTAAGGTTAAAAAAGTCGTTATGAAGTCCTAGAACATCTCAGCTCGTCCAGGCTTTGGTTCGGTGCAGTGGACTGACCTACAGCTGGACATACAGATGTTACAGCTGTTCGGGTTACCTGATAGAACTCGATTCCCTGGTCGGTTATGAAGACAACCTCGTTCCAGTTGGTCCAACAGAAACCTAAAATGTTGGCGTTCTTTGTCTGCGGAGCGACACAAACATCATGAGCCCAGTTTATCCTGATCCGTCAGCAGACGGACTGAGAGCAGCAGAAACTGCAGCGTACCTTACACTCCTGACTGAACTCTGTGTGCGGGTAGTCGGGGATAAAGTTGATGAAATCCTGCAAACACAGAAATATGAAAACAGAAATTATTGTCAGATTGTAAACTTGCAGACGATCGCTGAACGAAGCATGCGTGACGTGCAGGGCTGACAGAAAAAAAAACTCAACATTAAAATGTGGATTTTTCCAAAAAAAAAAAAAAAAAAAAAAAGATTTAGCCAACATTTAAAAATAAAAGGTTAATGCTGAAGACCAGTTTGGAGCTGGAGTCTCTACAGAAGTGCAGGATTTTAAAATCAGACCACAATAGGCAGAAATAAGAGATGAGTTTATGTTTCAGGCTCGCTGCTCCTCCGTGTTTATTTTTAGCCCCTCTGCCTGATAAGAATAAATAAAAAAATATCTAAAAAAAAAAACTATTAAAACCACGTCCGAGTGTCCCTGAACTCACCACAGACTTGAAGGTTCTCTGTACAGCCAGGATCTTGTTTCCAATGGAGAACTTAATGCACTTCACTTCTCCTTTATCGTCCATCCTGAGGAGTTAAACACACAGTTTACATGAGCTGCAGTTTCAGCCTCTTCACACCGACTCTCAGCGTCTTTCACAGTTAATCTGACCTCTTACTGAAGACTTAAGACTCCCAGCAGCACCATAAAGCTGAGATCCTTGAGCAGAGTTTAATTATCTGTCCCAGGAGACCAACTTTTATTCAAATTTGTATTTCAGAGTGTCTTCAGGCATGAGGGAGATAACTTAAAGCCACTTTAAATGGAATTTAAGGCCAAACTTGCACATCCAAAGTGAAAATAATCACACTGAAGTGTCAGTGAGGGGAAATTATTTGGTTTGAATGGAAGAACACCTCCCAAATGACACCCAGCTGCCCAGGTGTGAAACACCTTCATAAGCATCTCAAGGCCCCGGCTTTAACCACCAACAACAACCAAGATACGGAGCTGTAAAGGTTTACTTTGATGTGGAGCCAATTACAGGTGAGTTAGATGACCAAAGCCCTTTTACTTGATCACTACCTTAATTAAACTTCCTGCACAACCATCGACTGATCACTCTCAGGCTGTGAAACAGGCTGTCGTGAGTCCAGCAGCCTTCCTGTAATCAGTGAATTTATTAATTTAGTTTTCTTCTGTGAGGGTTCATATAAGCCGACCTGTAAGTGAACGAATTACAGGAGACAAATTTGTGGATTTAAGCACCCTGAATTCCCTCACATCACAGGAGTTACTTTTAAATCCCGGCTGAAGCTCCTGTGTGAGCAGACAAACCTGAAGGCGACGCTGCTCTTGTCATCGGGGCCTTTAACCACCACGCCGGTGGCTCCACCTGAACGCACCGCGAACACCTGCAGCCAGAAAACCAAAAAAAAACAGAGCAACGTAAGACAGTTACAAACAGGTGTGTTTAGCATTTAAATACGTTCATAACTCCACACGCAAACACTAAGAACAGAGTGGATTATGTCTGAATGCACAACGTCACTCTGAGCAACTTCTAGTGACATAAAAGAGCTGAATATCTCCTCCGTCCCTCAAATACAACATCAAATATCCCAAAGAAGAAGCCACACCTGTCACCTGTAAAAACAAGACCAGCATTTTATTAAACATGTTTTATTTAACTCTGCAGTGAATCTTTGCAGAGTCCATGACGTAGCTCACGTAAGTGGCTCCCTGTAGATTTTAGTACTTGTTTAAAAATGATTGTACTTACATGCAGAGCACTAAATGGACAAGCTCCAGACTATTTATCCCAGCTGCTTCTTATTAAACACACTGCTGCTCGCAGGTTCAGAATAGTAATAATAATAATAATAATAATAATAATAATAATAATAATACAGGTCAAAGCTTCGGGATAATCTCACACTCCAGCCTCATGTAGAAAACACTTTATTTAAAGAGCTTTTCTTATTAACAGTAGCTGCTTTTGAATTTTCTGTTTTCCTTTATTAATGTGAGTGCTGATTAAGCATTAACATCACTGTTATCCAAATCTTTATTATTCTTCTGTACGTTTTTCTGCACACTTTGTGCTGCAGGAACGTTCAGCTTTTTCACGACTGTTGTGCTGCTACTTTTCTTTTTTGTAACTTTTATAGTTTTTTTAATATTTAGTTTTTTATAAGGAAAGTTTGTTTTTTTTAAATAATGAACTACTTCAGCACACTTTGAGCTAGAGACAAAATTCAAACCTTCCATCCATCCATCCATCCATTTTCTTCCGCTTATCCGGGGCCGGGTCGCGGGGGCAGCAGCCTAAGCAGAGAAGCCCAGACCTCCCTCACCCCAGCCACCTCCTACAGCTTATCCGGGGGAACACCGAGGCGTTCCCAGGCCAGCCGAGAGATATAATCTCTCCAGCGTGTCCTGGGTCTGCCCCGGGGCCTCCTCCCGGTGGGACATGCCCGGAACACCTCCCCCAGAAGGCGTCCAGGAGGCATCCTCGTCAGATGCCTGAACCATCTCAACTGGCTCCTTTCGATGTGGAGGAGTAGCGGCTCTACTCTGAGTCCCTCCCGGATGGCTGAGCTCCTCACCCTATCTCTAAGGGAGAGGCCAGCCACCCGTCGGAGAAAGCTCATTTCTGCCGCTTGTATCCGCGATCTCGTTCTTTCGGTCACTACCCAGAGCTCGTGACCATAGGTGAGGGTAGG
>VUQS01005349.1:8104-18406 GCA_015108495.1 Heterochromis multidens
AAATATGAAGGAAAAAAAAAAAAAAAAAAAAAATAAATATTAAAAAATAAAAAAATTAAAATAAAAAAAAAAAAAAAAAAAAAAAAAAAAAAAAAAAACTCTGATTCTTTGTCAGTACATCAGGCAGTTTCACCTTGGCATGTGGGTGCACCAATGTGTGCTGTGCTTTCTGCGTGGTAACATTTACGGCACCAGTTTTTCAACTTGTTTTCTGGCAGAGCATTCAATGGAACGTGCAGGATAATGTTCTAATTAAAAAAAATAAAAAGCTTTAAGATGTTTGAAGCATGGGAAAGATGCTCTGAAATGTTTGAATTGGCCCATCTTATAAGAGGTTATGATAGATTTAAAAAAAAAAACAAAAACAAAAAAAGACTTTGCAAATCAGTTGAGTTTCACATGCAGTGCTTAAAAAATCTGCTATGTATTCCACTGCATTGCAATGCAAACTTCTGGCCAGAACTGTGATCCGCTGTACCTGTAATGAGGATTGAGCATTGCAGCAAGATCCATCAGCCACTGGAGGGCAACAAAAACAAGAGTACTAAGTTACTCTTAAGTTTAACCTAATACACGTCATTATAATTTTTTTGTGTCAGTTTCCAAAAGGAAATCATTAGCAAAAACTGGTAGTGAGGTTTAAGCTCTTGAAGTTAATTATTTTTACTTAAATGGAGAAATTGTCAACTAGTGTTTGGCCAGTCATTAATTTTGGAATATGCTGTCATTGTAGGACACTGTTCACCTCACTTTGTCACCTTTGTTTTTCCATTTCTCATCTCTCACTTTGCTTGGTTGTGCTGTGGTGTGGTGCTTGATTACTTTACAGGATCATCTGTAATTTCTCCACTAGCATGCATGCACAAAATAACCTTACTGTTTGGTGTGATATTTAGATCAGCATGTAGGTTTGCATTTTTAAAAGCTTTTGTGAGGCACTGGTGAGTTTTAAAAATATACTTTTACAGAGGGATGCTAGGAAATGCGCCGTGTTTACTTCACTGCCACTGTGTGTTTACCAGCTTCTATCCATTTGTGTCTGTCTTTATTCATCTCCAGGTCCACCAAGGATGTCTCCAAAATCTCAACGGACTCCTCGTGCTCACAGAGTGCCACCCTGCCGGACCAGTGGAGTACCCCAAGGAGTGGACATAATTTCCCATAATGCCCCTGGAGAGTCCCCAGTGACTCCACCAACCAGGAGTAGCTCTTCCTCTGGAGGGACATGGTCCTCAGTGGTTAGCGGAGGTAGGTTGTTAATCTGAATAGTTTTTCTCCCTTTGCAGAAATGTTAGTTTAACACCACTGGAAGGCATATTTCAAAGGACCTTTCATTGTTGTGTAACCTGAGTGTGTTGTAAACACCAAATCCTTCTCCCTTCCTCAGCTCACAGACCTCGCTCCCCCCGACAGAATAGTATGGGTGGAGCCTCTCCTGGCTCCTCTTCCCTCCCATCACCTCAGACAGGTACAGCTCCTGTGGAAACTGTTACTACTCCGTCAGCTTCCTCTCCTACTGCTGCTAGCCCTGCCCCAAACATAGTCACTGCTCCATCAGGAGATGGTAAGCAAAGGATTTAACAAAGGATTTTTACTGAGAGTTTGTATAGCGATATGGAAACACATGTCTGTTGGTCTTTACAGTATATAAATAAGTGCTACAATCAGAAAAGCTGTTCTTAAATACTTTTATGATGGGAGTAAGCAAACCTTTTATTTTCTTTGTTTAGCAAAAGAATGTCGTGCCCAGGAGACAAGACAAACATCTCCTACAAACAAGGAGAACATCAAGCCTTTGGAAAGCTCACCTAGTTTTACTAGACAAGTTTGTAAAGGTTAGTACACACTAGAAATGTGCATTTACGTGTTATTTCTAACCTCTGAATGCTGTAAAGCAATAAAATTTTAAAGATGAGGATGAGGGTTTCTCATCTGTTCCTTTATTTAGCAGGCATATTCTAATTCCTCTTATAAAAATGGATATTTCCAGAATCTGCATTTATGTCTCTCCATTCACCTTACAGGACCGCCTTCTATACCATCAGACCACAGAAAACAAATAGATAATTTAAAGAAATTTAGTGTAGATTTTAGGGTAAGTATCTCTTGAATTTATACGGTATATCTCATCTCATGTTTGTGAGGCTCCAGTAGAGGTTGTGCGTCTCTTCACCTCTTCTTTCCTTTGTCCCTCTGCCAGTTGCAATCTAGTTCAAACCCAGACCCTCCCTGTGAACCAGTGATGACCAAGCCTGCTAGAGATCCTGCAGACAAACCTAAAGATCTTCCCCTGGACAAAGGCGCCTCAGTGGGGAGGGAGGGCACTGAAGATGGTGTTGTAGTAATTGCTGCTGGCACACCTAGTGGTACCCCTGCTCCATCCACTACCACCACAAACACCAGTAAGCCTGACAGCCCCGCTGCAATGTCTCCATCTCCTTCTGCTCCCGACCAGAAGAGGACAGGGCTGGATGTGACGTCACAAGGAGTTCAGACGACAGCCACCTCAACGTTCAGCGGACCCAAGCATGAGGATAAGGAGGAGAAAAAAGAAGCAGTGCAAGAGTGAGTGGAAAGGAGACACATTCCATGAGAAAACCAATCCTGACTTTATCCGAATATGCATTTTATGTGGTCTGTAGTCAGTCTAATATGTTTTATTATGCACAGTAGAGGTTTAGTGTTATCCAAAATTAACAAACATTTTCTCTAAATAAATTTTTTATTAATCTAAACACAATTTAATCAAGCTTGAGTAACTTCAAAAACAAATTCTTCCTTTTTGATCACTTGTTTTAAGTTCTTCTCTATTTGTTCTCCTCCTGCAGTCAAGTAAGAAAATCAACCCTGAACCCAAATGCCAATGAGTTCAAACCCAGGTTTAACACACAGGTAAGTATCACCTGCTTCTGCCAATCTAAAATATTTGGACACCAAAAATTGGGTCTGGTATTTAACTTATTTATGTCTCCATGTGCTTCGGTTTTTCTTTGTATTCTTTCTCAGCCCAAACCAGCCAACACCCCAACGCCTCCCCGGCCTCAGGGCCAGCCCAGCCCCTCCATTGTGGTTCAGCAACCTCCGACTGTTTACGGCCAGACAGTCTGCTTCCCCCAGATGTATCCGCTCACGCCAGTCAGCCCTGGAGTTCAGGTGAGATACACACCTGCATGCTCCATCATGGAGGCATTCATTTTCATTCAGTGCAGATCGCCCAGAGCGTCACACTGTATCAGTATGAAATGCAGGGTTCATTCAAACAAATCCCTAACAACCTTCACCATGAACCTTTACTAACATGTCTGCTTATGTTTGTCCTCACTTGTTAATTTTCTTTCCTTTTCTTTCTTTGATTCATCTCTAATGCCTGCCATCATTATTTCCTCAATGTATTTTATGTTTTAAGGACAAAGCTCACATTTAGTCTGCTTTGAGAAGGTGTTAGTTACATGGTTTTCTTGCAAAATGAATTGGAAAAATGTTTAGGTAAATATTTGTATAACAAGCTTAGAAATGTTTACCCTCAAAGCATTTTTAAAAAGTTGAATATACATATAATTTTGATGAATTCCTGTTGTATATATGTAGTTGTGATCTCTACATTTCTTATGTTGCTTTAAGAAAAACTTGGTGATCCAACATCAGACACGTGCAAACGATAACAACTAAAAAGTGGTTCTTCTTCCCTTTTCTCCCCCTCCTCCTCTTTCTCTCGCTCCATTAGAAAAGCATAATATGGAAGGTTTGTGAATTTTTCTAAGATTTCTATTTTTAAAAACTTTTTTTTTATTATTATTATTATTATTATTATTTTTATTTTTATTTTTTAAGCCCAATAAGTACTGGGATGTTTTGCTTGCTTGTTGAATTAATGCCATCAGATGTTGGTTTGCCAACTTCTTATTGCAATTCTTCAGATGGACTTAAAACTGTGCTTATTTCTATTTGTTCAATCTGTTTTCCAAACAAATGGCTGCAAACTAAAATGAGTTTAAGACGGCTTGTTTTTGCTGCAGGACTGTAACACAAATGCATGGTGGACAGTGTTAATGAGTTCAGGAACTGACAAACAGTATTATGAACACAGCTGTCAAAACACCTTTTTAGGTCATGATAGACAGGTGTAGAAAGTGCATGTGGCCCCAGGTAAGAGATGACTCCCACAAGATCTTACATTCTAGTATGCTGTTTGTATGTGTTAGACAAGAGAAGCTGAAAAGTTTCTCTGCAGCCAGATCCTTATTAAGGGTCCCACTCAAATGAGCATAGATGCACCCATGTTTATCCTAAGGCTGTTTTATAATCTTGTTGGAAAGTTCCCTGAGAAAATTGAGTATAAACATGTTTCCCCCCCCAATCTACCTTCCTCATTTCTCACCTCTCTCCAGTCTCCAGCTATGTACCAGGTTCAGATGCCTCATATGACAGTCAGCCAATCTAAACCCTACAGACCAGGTAAAGGTGAGAATAACTACTGCTTTCTTTCTCTCATTTCCCTCCCACATAGTCTTTTTCTCGATTCAATAAACAATATTAACAAACCATTTGAATATATAAATATTTTTTAACCAGATGTTTGGACAGTGTGTGATGATAAGTTAATTTAGTGGCCCTTCAGAGTCAGCCCTAAAACTGTTCACAAAGACTTGTGGCATTTTTTTACAAAACAGTTTAATTAAAATGTCTTGTTGCTGCAGTAAATAAATTCCTAATGGGTAAAGACAAATGGAGAGTTTCCTGCAGAATCACACCATGTAGAGTAGCGAAAGATTACCAGTCACTATCTAATATCATGATGAGGAGCTGAAAATAATTCCCCTGGTTCACATGAAGTGTGATGGATTGGTTGATTAATTACATTGATTACTCCTGTAGGGGGATTGATCTGCTGTGCCTTCACAAAATCAAACGTGCATACACTGTAAAATAACAAAATGTTGTATATGTTCCTCGTGTGGGACACCCAAGACTACTGACACTGTATATGGTGTTGTACCATACAAACTAAAGGAATACAGAATGGCAAGAAATGGCACAAAATGCCACGTTACCAACCTGCAGTGATTATACAAGTACAGAGACACTGGTATTTTTCTAGTTTACTTTTTCAAGAGAGAGGCTTCAAAACACACACACACACACACAAACACAGACATCACTTCTGTCTTTCATAGCCAACAACTCTTCTGTCTCTCCTCAACACCTTTAGAGTTCAGGTGCATGAGATGATGAACTTATTCCCAATCTTGCTCGTCTCTTAACATGTATCTCTAGTACCCAACATGTCCCAGCAGAGGTCAGACCAGCACCATCCACCAGGCACACCCACCATGATGCACCCAGCCACAGCAGCAGGGCCACCAATTGTAGCACCGAGCCCGGCTTACTCTGCGCAGTACTTCACCTGCAGCCCACAGCAGTTCACCAGTCAGCCGCTTGTCCAGCAGATGCCACACTACCAGTCACAGGTATGATTTACTTTGGCACCAGCAGTATCACAACTATACAGTCTTTAGCAACTCATTGAGCAAGGATAGACCCAACAGGCTTGTCTATTAAGAACCATATGTAACCATTAAAGTTTCTCTGGTACAATCAATTAGTACTGGCAGTTTTTATCTCTCCCAGCTGTTCACTTGTCAGTGATGGCTGACAGATGCTGGCGGTCTTTAGCAGCTTGATGGGGTGCCAGCATCATGCCAGTTTTTTATCACCTCTGATTTATTGAGCTCAACGTACTCCTGCTTCTCATACCTGAAGAGTTACTACCTGTTTGCTACAGGCTGTCATAGGAAAAATTGCAGCTTTTACTGTAGTTACTAAAAAAAAAAAAAAAATCACCTGAAAAATCCTCAGTAATACAAACATCAAAGCTCAAGCCCTTTTTGGAGCAGAGCCTACTCAAAGCACCCATTTAAATTTTTTATGTTGATTAGTGATGAGTAATAGTTGCTATTGACAAAATTATATCTGAGGCTTGGTGCCAATACTACGACTGTTTGTCTAGTTTGAGAAGTGTAAGCAAAATCTTATTTAAATTTAAGAAAAGAAGTCAAACCTCATGAATGATGCAATTTGCTTTAAAACAGCCATAAAAGGATTTAACTTCTTTAAATACATAATCATTTAAGGAAACATTTCTGGGAAATATCAAAATACATCAGACATTTGATGCCACCTTGATTCTCTAAAAATATACTCGATCTTATATCACTTGATCGTCAGTCCCAGTAAAAGTGAGTTAAGATACCCAGCTTTGGGATGAGACAGAACCTGATAGATGATCTCACACACACAGACTCTTTAAATGACAGCTCTTCAGAACATTTTATGCAACCCATGAACACGATGAGCAAAGAATGCATTACTGTAGATTTTATCAGACCACAGTTCATGTGATATGTAAGCACCACAGAGTGAGACCATGGAAGCCTTTCTCTTCAGTTTCATCACAGCAGGATGAACCATCAGTCATCATTACCATTAGTCAGCTAACTAATGAAATAATAACAACAAACTATAAACCAGGAAAGAAATGAGCCACCATTCTCTGAACAGATGCATTAGAAGCACAAAAAAGTGTTTGTGTCCATATTTCATGTGCAGCCTTTGAACAAATGTTGGCACTCTAAGTTGGCACTCAGTTACCAAAACTGTGACAACAGTAGTTGAAGCAGGGTTTCCTCAGTTTTCTGGCTTCCTTTTTGCATCTTCCAGGCGCAGCATGTGTTCAGTCCAGTGATGCAGGGCAGTGCCAGGATGATGGCACCTCCCACGCATGGCCAGCCCAGCCTCGTCTCTTCCTCGACTACACAGTACCCAGAGCAGACACACACCATGTATGGTACGGACTGGCATGTGCGGGTAATGTAATGTGTACTGCTTTAACACTTTTCACTGTTACTAACGTTGACTCCTTTTTCACAGTGTCTCCAGGGCCAATGCCTCAGCAGTACCCCCACCCTAGTGCCACCTTGCACCCTCACCCGCAGCACCCTCAGCCCTCTGCCACACCTACAGGCCAGGCCCAGCAGGGTGGACCTCCACAACACGGAGGCCCTACTAGCCACCCAGCTGCCAGCCCAGTCCAGCACCCACAGCACCCGCAGGCAGCAGCAGGTGAGTGCCCTAAGGTTGGCGGTTGTAATTTCTGGTGTCTTGTTTTCAGTTCCTGTATTCACCCCTTGTTGAGCTGAATGTTTTCAAGTGGAGCACCATGGTCATGTATACATGTATTTATGATTGTTGCAGCAGCAGCAGCAGCAGCTCAGGCCCTCCACCTGGCCAACCAGCCTCCACAGCAGCAGATGTATTCAGCCTTGGCGCCCACGCCACCCTCTATGACCCCAGGGCCAAACCCTCAATCCCCGCAGGCATCATTCCCTTCTGCTCAGCAGGCCGTATATATCCACCCACAGCAGGTGCAGCATGGCTACAACCCTAACCACATGGCGCACATGCAGCAGGTAGGTCACAGCCTGCTGTGAGCTTGTTCACAGTGGCTCAAGCCAAGCAATCAGATTGGCAGTGTTTCCTGTGCTGGATTTGACTGTGGGAGTGAGAATGGTCTGGGATCCATTCCAGCAGGTATTTGAGTTTATGAATGGGTCACATTTGGCTATTGTTAATTCCTTTAAGTGAGGTGGACATTTTTTGGCGGTTCGATCAAGTTGGGATGTCATTCTCAAAGTACGCTGTGGGATACAGAGGAAAAGAAACCTTATTCCCTGATAAGAAGACAGCCCAACCACGTAATTCCACATAGAAAAGTTCTTGGATACCCATAGGAGCTTTACCCCATTGGGTCTATTAAGGAATATTTTAAGTGTGCAAGGTTTGTTTTACTAAATGATCAGTTTCAGTTTTTTCTACTCTTGTATGTATGATGACAGTGAGAGTGGATGTCCTTAATATGATCATTTCAGACACGCAGCTCTGGCTTTGAGCACCATGGCCCCTCCCACCTGCTCTTCAAGCCTTCTGTTTATGAGGGGTAGCCAATCAGAAGAGATCTGGTTTAAGAGATTAAAGGCTTACTTCAGACGGAGGATGAATTCAGGGGTAGAGCCTGACTGATAGCCGATACTTTTTTTTTTTTCCCCAGACACATGAAACAAACAGATTTCCCTAGCATTGTTATGTGTAGTTATTTATTTACCTGTTTGCGCTCTGCCTGACTGCTCGGATCAGCTGGTTGTTGTTTGTGACGTTCCAAAGTGTGTTGTGAATAGTGGACAATCTGTCAACACTCATAACATGGTTGAAGTTGAAGTTTCTCCTGTCTTCTTTATTTTTTTAAATGTTCATATATTGGTCTTATAAATGCAGATTCCAATAGATTGAGCGGCAGGGTGATATTAGCTAATTGCCAATCGGTCTGTCTCTACTGAGGGCCTTCACCAAGGCCTAATATAAGATAAGGAAATTTTTAACTGTAAATTGTATGAAGCTACTCTAGTGGAGTGTCTTTCCAAAGCCCTGAGATTGAGATTAGCAGGGTTTTGTACCCATGTGGTCAGTATAGTTTTGGGTACAAAATTACTGTATCCTGCACAAAGTGCTTGGAGGACTGAAGAAAGACTTGGAGTGCTTAACTTCCTCAAAAATCCCCAACTGTAAATTTTTATATTTTGTTTTGTGTATGGTTTAAAGAAATATGATACAACATCCTGATTGGTCAGCTTTTTAAATGCTGGTAGACGACAGCACTTGTTGGCAGAAACATTTCAAGCATATAGGTGATATGTCGTCTTATGACGGCTTTTGTACCAATGACTGCAGTTTTGTCCTTGAGGTTACCAGAAAATCCTGCACACTTACTTTACTTTCTTTAAGAGTTTGATGGGTTGACAATGTTTGAGCCGAGTTCTACAGTCAGCTGGCTTTAAAAGAGATTATAAACCTTGTGTTTTCTCATAGGAAGCTAAACTTTTTCTTCTAGAGATGCATCCATGCCAGATTTGGTCGGCACATATATGATAATCCACAGTATAAGTCTTACAAGAGGTTATCATTTTGCCATTGTCCTGTCCTCTGTTGTCCTAGTTCCTCCTTCCCCATGATCTAAAGAGACTTATATGTGTGAAGGGTCGACCACAGTGAAAGTACTCTTTTGTTTTCTGTTTGTCCAACAGGTGTTTGATACAGTACTCACACTGTTTCTTGTTACAGGAAGTTTTTGTTGCACAGGGAAAACAAACATTGCCGTTTCCAAGTCAAATTTGAAAAGTAAACTGTAACCTTGTGTTACTGTCTCAGCTGAAGTCACATGCTTTGCGTGTGTGTGTGTGTCTCAGCCCCACCTTTGTGTAAACAGGCTGCTGCACAGAGGATTAGGGGAGAGAGAAGCAAAGATGGAAGAGAAAAAAAAAAACATTCAGAATCATGTGGTTCCTGGTTGTAGCTGCAGCCCCATGCTGCTCCTGTCAGTAACAGACAGGTGGGAGCCGTGAACGCTGTGTCACTGAAGCCAGTCTAATTCATCCTTTCACCCAGCCTGTCTTTTGTCCTTCTGTTGGACTCTCACTGTCACACTTTTGTTCTCACTCTGATGCAATCACTCACACTTGTGCTCTTTTTCTCACTCAGGCCCATATGCAGTCCGGTATAGTGCCATCTCACCACCCGGGACCCACCCACCCTCCGATGATGCTGATGGCTACCCAGGGTCCTCCAGCAGGTCCACAGCCACCTATGCCCCAGACTGCCCTTAACCCCATCCCTGTTTCCTCAACCACACATTTCTCCTACCTGGCACATCCACAGGGTACTTCTAATGTTTTTCTGTATTAACACAAGGCTGTGTGTGTTTTTCCCCCTCTGTTCTTTCACATTACTAGCTCTTGTTTACACGTTTGTGCACATTGAGGCAATTAAGTGAGTACTCTTCATGGCAATGGTTGAAATATTTTGATGAATTCAAATTTTTGTTGCATAATAGGGGTGAGTGTTATTAATAGATATAATGGCAGTTAGCTGGGTCCATCACACATAATTTTATTTATTTATTTTGGATGGTTTTTGTCTTTTATTTTGCAGTCTGCCTTCTTGAATATTCACATCTGGTAAATAGTATGAATCTGATGAGTGGCGCCTACTTCCTTTTTGTTATGTTGTGCTACAGTTTAAAGTTGTACACAGATGATTCTCATCATGTATCATGTCATCATGTAGTGCCGTGTGTGTGTGTGTGTGTGTCTTTAGATCTTTGTGAGGACCAAAAATTGGCAAGCTACTATACTTGTGGGGACATTTCATCGTTGTGAGGACCTTTTTGCCGGTCCTCACAAGGTTGAAGGCATT
>VUQS01005351.1:8743-20799 GCA_015108495.1 Heterochromis multidens
AATATTTATTTAATAAAAAATAAAAAAAAAATAAAAAAAAAAAAAATATTTAAATAATAAAAAAAAAAAAAAAAAAAAAAAAAATAAGTATTATTTAAAAAAAAAACAAAAAAAAAAAAACAAGGGATAACTTGATCACTATATTAGTCAGTAGTCATTTCAGTCTGTGTTAAAATGAATATCTGCTTTTGTCTGCTCCTGTCATATGATGGAGAGAGACTGCGTTGGAGAAGGACAGTGAAAAGCAGAGTAAGTTGGAAAACGATTGCTTGAGCGAGCGAGAAACTGACAGCTCAATGCCAGAAGAATAGAGTACTCACACTTCAGTCTGGCCCAGAACTGACAGCATCAGACATAATGATGTTCACTCAAAGGAGGAGACACCTTAGGGTCATAAGGCCAAACCAGCATACCTTGTGTCCCATTCGGACGACCTCAATGTGCTTCCATTCTCTTTTACGCTCTCTACAATCTATACACTATCTCTTTTTTTAATTATTGAGATGCCAGCATATGAGATTGTAACTCCCTGCTTAGCACTAGAGCAATAAGCAGTTAAATTAATTATTACATAAGTAACTGTTAACCAACAGCAAATATGTAAACATGCACCTCTGAAGTCCATGTATTGTAATTAATCAATTAAGCATTTATCTGTGGCATTGCCATTGCCATTTCAGTTACAGCCCAAACTTTATAATATAAATATAACATATAACAAAACGCATTTACAGTTAGATCCAAAAATCTTTGGACAATGACACATTTTTGTCATTTTGCCTCTGTATGCCACCCCAGTGGATCCAGACCCAGTGAATGCAGACTTTCACCTTTCACTCAAGGGGCTTAACAAAAGAATTGCATACCCTTTGGAATTATACCCATTTTTATGCACAGTCCCTTATTTTTAATGCCTCAAAAGTAATTAGAGGAGGTCACCATTACGATGAAAAAACACAACAAACCTATCAGAGAGATAGCAGAAACTTTAGAATTTGCTAATTCAGCAATCTGGTACATTCTTTAAAATAATTAATTAATCAGAATTATTTGTATGGTTAAGGAAAAAAACTTCACAACTACTGTAAGTCAAGAACACTCCTGAGGAGGTAAGCATATGATTGTCAATCACAGGTTACAGTAAAAAATGGGAAGGCCAGAAAACTTCCTGCAAAGTTCTGAAAAAACAAAAAAATCTTTGGAAAGATGAAACCAAGATTAAAATGTGGAAAAGAAAAATATGGAGAAGGAAAAGGAACAGATCTGAAGCATAGCACATTATCTGTCAATCATGGTCGAGGGATGTTATGGCATGTTCATGTATGGCTGCTAATGGAATGGGTCACTAGTGTTTATTGATGACTGCTGATAGAAATAGGAGGATGAATTCTGAAGTGTATAGGACTGTGCACTTCGCTCAGATTTAATGCTGCAAAATTGACAGTGATTCAGCGGTGTAAACGGATAATGACCCAAAAGCAACCCAATATTTCTCATGGCAAAGAAATGGGATATTCTCCAACGACCAAGTCAGTCACGTGATCACAACCCAGTAGGACACCTTTTTTCAATTACTGCAGACAGAACTGAAGGCTTAGAGACTTACAAAGAAGAAGCAACTGAAAGTGGCTGCAGTGAAGGCCTGGCAAAGTGTCTCAAGGGAGGAAACACAGTATTTGGTGATGTCCATGGATTCAAGACTTTAGGCAGTCATTGATTGCAAAGGATTTTTCATCCAAGCATTAAAAGCAATACTTATATTTAAAAATATATTAGTTTGTCCAATTACTTTTGAGCCCCTAAAATGGGCCTGGCAAATGTATAAAAATGTCTGAAATTCCTAAAAAGTTAATGCAATACTGTTGTCAAACCCCTGTCAAACAAACCTGAAAGTCTGCACTTCAGTCACAGTTTGAATGTTAGATTTAAAATCAACCGTGGTGGTGTACAGAGGAAAAATGACATAAAAGAGTGCCATTGTGCAAAAATCTCATGGAGCTAACTATAAATGTCCACAGAAGAAAAAAAAATGAAGCAATCTACTGATTGGTTTGATTGATAATTTAGATTATCAGAAAGTCATGTGATGTCGATGCCACATGCTAAGACTTACCTGATGCTAATTTTTTTGTTTTGTTTTGTTTAAAAACCATGTTATGCCATACCAAAATTGTTTCATCATATCTTATCATGTGTCACATTGGGAGCTTATTTGTATGGGCCTTTAGACTGTGGAAGTACCTAACAATCCTCCTCTGCCCCTCCATTATGAACACCACAATTATGTGGTTTGGGCTTATACTGGCAACCTGTCCAATAGGTACCATGCATTTAGCCCACAGTTAGCTGGGAAACACCTCCACCCCATGCCACAACCCTGATAAGTGGTTAAGGAAATGTATGGACAGTTGATCAACAGCTTCCATACAACAGCTAAATTTGCCTGGAACACTGTCTCTTGCTCCACAGAAGTTACAATTTTATGCTGGAAATCATTTCTAATTTGACAAAAATATGCACAAAAAATTGCAAATCAAAATGGAGGTCATGACAGACATAGCTGGTTGCATTGTCAGTTGTGCAATGAAAGACACATGGTAATTTTCACTTTCAGTTTGTGCTGCATGGGCATAACAGTGTTTTGATGGCCTTCTGCACACCCCTTCAGTTAAAGTGTCCCTAAAAGTGTTCTGAGGGAGAATGAGAAGGAGGTGAAGCTGTGGCCAGGAAAGAGAGCCATGAGAGCAACACACACAGCAAGAATGTGGTGCATAGAGGAAAGAGAGGAGAGAGAAGAGCAGTGGGGTGTGCAAGGAAAGGCAAAACAGAAAAAAGCAAGCAGAGAATAGATGCGAAGTATGAGACCTGAAGCCTGAAAAATTGGAAATGTGTGGAGAATGTGAATGGGCAAAGTGAGGAGAACAGAGTCTAGAGAAGGCAAAAATGAATAAATAAATAAACAGCCAGAAGCCGTAAGCTGAAAGAGATAAAAACACTTAAAAGTACTGACTTCCATAACTTTGAATACACTTTTTTTTTATTATTATAATAATTGTATTATCCTTATTTGTTTTCTTTTTTCCTCTTTTAATAAAAGTTAAGTGAAGAGAGAGTATGACCAATTAAAGCACAGAATTGGTGAAGATTTTTTTCTTGAGGGAAAAAAATTTTTTTGTTACGGCAGAAAAGAATGCTGTAGAACAAAAACGAGTTAGAGGTGACTTACAAGGTGCATTTTGGTGTAAGTAAAAGCTAACACTACTGACATCCAGAAAAAAATAATACATGGATATATACAGTTTATATCTTTAATTACAAACATCTAGGCTAAAGACTGTTACACTGATCAGTGCTTGAACAGCTAAAAATTGAAGCAGAGAAAATTTAGAAAAGTTTTAGTAGAACCACGTGTAGGCAGAATTTACAAATTGAGTGTTATATGCTATGAGGGCTCAAAAAAAGATAAAAATAAGGTCAATGAACAGTTGTAAAATTTTGATCAACCTCTATGTACATCCAGGACCTGTTACTCAGAAGATTTTCATAGTACACATAATTTTGGATGACTTCTATAAATATGCTAAAGTTATTATTCAAAAAGTAAATAATTCTATACAAGTAAGTAATTCTTTATTGAACTGAATTATGTGCAATCCTAGGAATAAAATGCCCTAGTGGAGCCATTGTGTGACTAGTAGTAGGCTGGTTAGTGTATTAGTGTATTACCAGCTACAGCTGTATAAGATGAGTATTTCCTACACCAGTTTTGTGGATGAAATTTCTGCTCATATTCTGGCTTGACAGTAAATAACATGTAATATGGCAACCACCAAATGGGAAGATCTTACCTGTGTAAATTAAATGTGATCTGACTGGAGCTCTTCTGTGTGCAGTGAAAGGCTTTACATGTGATTTGATAATTGACTTTTTTATCAAATACATTTTGATATGTCACAGTGATAAAAGCCGAAAATTGAAAGAATGAAATGACAGAACGAAATGACACTGTAAGATACAACAGAGTGCCATATGCTTTAATTATGATAACCCAAGTCAAGATAAGGTAAGCTTACTTATTTAAATATCATATTTTATACACAGAGACAAGTCCAACTACTTAATGTAATTTAAAACATAACAACAACAGAAAAAAACAAACAAAGGTCTGAACACCACAAACAACCAACAATTCAAAAACTGGACAAAACTTTGGAGGACCACACAGGAAAAGAAAGAGGTTTGTTTCTGTATATAGACAGCTGCCATGCCACACATGCATTCATAACACAAAACTGCAACCACAGCTATTGCACTTTCAGTGTTTAGAACTTACCATAACTGAGATGTGTAGCAGATGCATGTGTTCATGCAGCACATGAGCAGGTTCCCGGGCAGTAGGTTGTGTGGTCTGAGCTAAAAGTTCAGACTCAGTCATGGACACATGGAAGTACAGTGTCCCATTTTCCAACCACTGCTGCTTCCAGTGTACCTGAGAAATTTCTTCTCCAGTACCGGACATCTCTGAAAAGAACAAGAAGAGAGAAAAAAAGGGAGTTTTTTTTTTTTTCGTTTTTAAATTAATGAGAAACTGACATTTGGACCATCTTAAATGACATGTTTTGCTGATGTTATTCTGTGAACATTTTAAAGAAAACTCATCCAATTAGTTGATCTGAAGAAACTAACAAATGACTGTTACATGACACAGGATTATGTGTTAATATTTTTTTGTGCATGGTCTTGTCTCTGCACACATGAACAGCCAGTTGCAACTAGAAATCTTAACTTCTGAATAATATAGATTTTGTAGATTGTCAGAATTTTGTTACAGCTATGCAGCTGGTTTGGTCAGATTTGCTGTCAAGACATTTCTCTGCTTAGCTGCTTTGTAATCTTTATTATGACAACTTATTAAGCCATGGTATTAGTTAGGGATTTGTAGAAATTCAAAAAGAATAAGTGGAAATCATCACAAATGTTTCAACCATTGCAACCAGTACATCGCTTCAATCACAGACAAAATTAGTCACAGATGGAAAAGGCTTATCCATGCTAATGTCCATTTGTTTACACCACTTTTTCTGTTTTCTTTTTCTTTTTTTGTCAGCCAAGAACAACAGACTCTAAAAACTGGCAAAACTTTAAATGGGCTGATAATGGGTCTATTAAGCTCAGTTTTAAACATATATATCAACAACAGTTGCAGAATTGCTGTCAATGTCTTCTTCTTATCTGCCTTAATCATCCTACATCCTATAAACCATCAGCTTCAGGCAAGTACTTGCATTAAGTATCTAACAAAGGAAAGGATCAAAGGAAAGCTGGAAAAGTTTATAAGCAAAAGCAAGGAGGAAATGTGCAAACAGAAAAAAATGACACACTCAGTTGAGTTTTATGGAGCAATGGAAAAAGGAGCTGAAAAAGAGCAGGGGGATCACTGGTTTATCTCGATATGGATCATGGCACAAGAATCTAATGCTATCAAGTGGGAGTGGTTGTTCAGTAGAGCAGTACTGAGAAGCCTAAGGGAGCCTCAGATTGCAAAGCTTGATACAGTATTTGTCATGTGGCTGGGTGACAAGGGCACTGACATCTACTGACATCTTCTATCAGTGGCAGGTAGCAAATGACAAATGGCTTTGGGTACAGCTGGTTATTAACCTGCTGACTCTGGGTCAGAGGACATGGGCAGCAGGGGAGGGTTACATGAGCTGTGCTCAGCAGTGTGATAGGCCTTTAGGTTCAGGGAGAGAATGTGCAGAACAGCCATTCCCTAAGAAAATTACACAGTTCATAATGACTGAATGATGATACTGCTATATGCACAGTTAAAGTTACTTAAAAATATAGTCAATATAGGGCTATTCTCCATATTTTATCCTATTTCCTAATTGTCAAGGAAAAAAAAACTGCACAGAGGCAATCAACACATTTCACAAGCAGGAATCATAATCTTTTGGGTACTGTTTTTTGATGAATTAACTGATAGTAAATACACAGCTCAAAAAATTTAAAAGAACACTTTTCAATCAAAGCATAATACCAAGTCAATTAAACTTCTGGGATGTTGATCTGGTCAGTTAAGTATCAGAAGGGGTTGTTAATCAGTTTCAGTTGCTTTGGAGTTAATGAAATTAACAACAGGTGCACTAGTGGGGCAACAATAAGACAACCCTCAAAACAGGAATGTTTTACAGCTGGGGGCCACTGACATTTTTTCCCTTCTCAATTTTTCTGACTGTTTTTTTTTACTAGTTTGCATTTGGCTAGGGTCAGTGTCACTACTGATAGCATGAGGCGATACCTGGACCCTACAGAGGTTGCACAGGTAGTCCAACTCCTCCAGGATGGCACATCAATACATACCATTGCCAGAAGGTTTGCTGTGTCTCCCAGCACAGTCTCAAGAACATGGAGCTAATTCCATGTTCCATGACAGGCAGTTACTCTAGGAGAGCTGGACAGGGCCGTAGAAGATCCTTAACCCATCAACAGGACCGGTATCTGCTCCTTTGTGCAAGAAGGAACAGGATGAGCACTGCTAGAGCCCTACAAAATGACCTCCTGTAGGCCACTGGTGTAAATGTGTCTGACCAAACGATGAGAAACAGACTTCATGAGGGTGGCCTGAGGGCCCGATGTTCTCTAGTGGGCCCTGTGCTCACTGCCTGGCAACGTGGAGCCCGATTGGCATTTGCCATAGAATACCAGAATTGGCAGGTCCACCACTGGCGCCCTGTGTTTTTCATATTTTGAGTTGCTGCAATAAAATTTTGGCAAAATGGACTAGCCTGCCGCGTCAGTTTTTAACTGAATTCAGCCCTCTGTAGGTTGACAATTTTAATTTCCATCAATATGTCATTGATATCAATATCCAGCATGATTTTTTTTCCCATTGAGATCTGATGTTTTCAGAATGTTCCTTTCATTTTTTGAGCAGTGTAGTAGCACCAAAATCAGGCTTTACACTTACAATCTGAATTCATTATTTAACCCTGAAATCAGGTTTTTAGCTCTACACAGTCACATTGTCTGGCAAGATATATAATTTTCTAGCCAATGCTCTGTTATTTCAGTCTGGTTCTGCTGAAGGACTCTTTCTGTTAAAGGGGAGTTCTTCCTCCCCACCTTCACAAAGTGCTTGCTCATAGGGGTTCATCTCATCATTGGGATTCTATCTTTAATGTTGATGGGCCTTTACCTTACAGTATAAAGGGCCTTCAGATAACTGTTGCCCTCTAAACCTGGCTCTGTGAACTGGCAATACATAAATAATACTGATTTGAACTGAAATGAATTGAATTGAATTGACCTGAACTGGTATTTTTGCCTGACACATTGTGGGGACATGCGAGACACCTACTTTTTAAAAAGGGATCATACTGGACCTTTTAAATATACATACAGGAGCAATTTGTTGCCTTAATCAAATGGCACAGAGTGTGTTTGATAGTCTATCTTCTGTATCAACCAGGTCAAATATTTTAGAGCAGGAGTTTGCAGTTTTCACTGAATTCACACTTCTCAAGCTTAACATTTTCAGCAAAAAATAAAAACTGTTTTACTTGGCTGAACCATTAAAACTACTGTACACAGTCGCTAGTTCAGTCCCTGGTGAGTTACATGGGTCTGTTATGTCAGATGCTGTGGTGAAACACATGGTTGACTCCTGATAACATTAAAAACATATTTGTTGAGTCACTACAGGGATGACTCTACAGGTAGACTATGATTAATGTTTTACACTGAGTAACAGCACAGGGATAGGAGTATTCTAATGGGATATTATCCAAGGTCTATTTACACACCAACATATAAACATGCTCACACTCACACATATCCAGGAAGTGGTTGAGATGGGAGGCAACTATTACTGATTAATCAACAGTGCTGTTTTGCAACAAGCATGCAAGTTATTTTAGAAACAGCTGAGGCATTTGCTTGACATATTACATACCTTTTCAAAAAATAATCTGGCATTGTGGCAGCTTTGAAAATGTCCCTGGTATTCCTTAAGGATCTATGACTTTCTGTGTTAGTGACCAAAGTGAAAGACATGCTAGGTTTTGATGTTTTGCTGTTTTACCACTGAGAGACCTGGTATTTTTCTCTGTCATCCTGGAGTCAATTCGATTCTAAGAGCTTGCCTGTCTCAGAGCAGTGAACATCTGTGTAGCTCTGCCGCTCTAAATGGAGTGTTTGTCACAAGTTTTGTAACAACATTTGTACTTCTGTATGCATGTTCACATCTGAGTGAGGCTTATGGCAGACGATTAACCACATCTGGAAATTTGGCAAGAATTCACTCAATTAGCTTCTTCCCATTATGCTAACAAATCATTTCAACAGCATCGTCTTGTGCATTAGCATAATGGCAGTGCCAATGGAGCATACTGTATTGGAAAGGAAAGATTGTCTTGGTGTAACTGAAATATCTGCTTCTTATTTTTCCCTCCTCTGTTTCTAGTAATTTCTTCTCATTTCAGCAGTGCCAACACAGCCTCTTTAATGGAGGAGGTCATAATGCCTGAGAGAAAAGAGAGGTGCAAACATAGTACAGACTGATAAAAGAAGAAAGGTGACATCTTGATGTTCTTCTGTGCAAATATATTCTGATTCTCTTCAATAGTCTTTATTAATATAAAATATCATGCAAGACAGTCTTAGTTGTTCACTTGACAATACATCTATTGATGTTAAAGTTAAGCCTGCAGAAGACTTGTAAAGCATAGCCTAACATGTGCTTATAAATCAGCAGTAATTATTCTTTATTGCTTTCACATAAATGAGTCATTTACTTTAATCACAACCCAACAGTGGTAGTACTAGCTACTGCCTGAGGTCAACCAGCTACTGTACCAGTTTGCTGCCTGTAATGTATTACAAACTGCACTCTATATAAAACTAGAGTTCCTAAGTATCGAAGAAATTCCAGTTTTATCTCTCAGTAGAGTTTCACAAGTGATTAAACCTTTTGCAACTACTATAATATAACAAATTTCAATATTTGAAAGTAAAAACAGTCAAAATAAAATTTAGAGCCCTTTCAAATGAACAAAAAGATTCACTTTGTTGTCACTTGTTGTATGCTGTTTGTATACAGCCACTGTTATCTTCAAATGGCATTGCTCTCTCGTCCTCTTATACCCCCTCTTTCATCATCATCAAAAGTACATGAAAATGACAGCTCTTTTGAGTTTTTTTGTACTTCACTTTTTATACTGTAGTCAGACCATATTTTGATTGTAAATAAATGTTTTCAAACCAGCAACTTAAGTGTGAAAGGGCCTGTAAAAATAACATTAAACTGGAAATAATAATATAATATAATAATAAGGTGAAAGTCATATCATCCTGTTGTATTAATTATTTCTATTGCAAATAGCCGTGTTTGTGTGGTTTTGGGAACCTCATTTCTAAGGATTCAATTTCTTTTACACTCAAAGCGCTGTGAGAAGGTATTTGTCCCTATCCTGATTTCTAATTTTTTTCTTTTTTTTGTCACACTTATATGTTTCAGATCATCAAATAAATTTTAACAAAAGACAAAGATAACCCAAGTAAATACAAAATTTAGTTCTTAATCGGCAATTTCATTTATTACAGGAAAAAAGCTATCCAAACTTACCTGGGCCTATGTGAAAAAATAACTGCCCCAACACCTAATAACTGATTGTGTGACTCTTGGTAGCAAGAACTGCAATCAAACATTTGTGATAACTGGCAGTATGTGAATCTGCCAGTTACCATGCTGTGTTTGGCCCTCTCTTCTTTGTAGAATTGTTTTAATTCAGGCACAGGAGGGTTTTCAAGCATGCACAGCCTGTTTAAGGTCATGCCAAAGCATCTCAATTGGATTTAAGTCTGAACTTTAAATAGGTTACTGCAAAACCTTAATTTAGTGGAGGTTTTTTTGTTGTTAGTTTTTTTGAGCCATTCACAGGTGGACTTGCTGGTGTGTTTCAGATCTTTGTCCTGTTCAAGACTCAAGACTGTTTATTGTCAGTATAACCATATAGACATATACAATATGGTGAAATATTGTTCCCCTTAGGTCTAAGTGGTGCTGTCAGACATGAATCAAAAACATGAAGAAAATTAAAATACATAAAATATATTAAAATACAGAAAATGTAATATAAATACTAAAAGAAATGCTAAAAACAAGAAAGACAGACAAAACCAAACAGGTATAAAAACTATAACCAGAATATATAAAATATAAAAACTATATATACACAGAATATAAAACTATAACCAGTACAGAGTGTAAACATGGATAAATTAGCAATATATAAAGTGTTCAGGTGCAACAAAACAAACTGAGGTAATTTCTGTTGAAGCTAAAGAAGCTGGCCTTCTTTAGTTTGTGCAGAAAGTGTAGACACTGCTGGGCTTTCTTAGCGATGGCACTGGTGTTCAGAGACCAGGAGAGACCATCAGCCATGTGCACTCCCAGGAACTTCATATTGTTGACTATCTGAACAGTGGAGCCACTGATGTTCAGAGGTGAGTGATCAGCTGGCTTTCTCCTGAAATGAACCACCATCTCCTTGGTCTTTTCAACGTTGAGAATCAGGTCGTTGTCCTGACACTAGTCTACCAGATGTTTGACCTCCACTCTGTAAGCAGACTCATCGTTGTTACTGATGAGACCCATTACTGTTGTGTCATCTGCAAACTTAATGATGTGATTTGAACTGTGTTGGGCAGCACAGTCATGAGTCAGCAAAGTAAACAGCAGTGTGCTGAGCACGCAGCCCTGGGGTGCGCCCGTACTCACTCTGAGGACCTCGGAAGTGTTTTGTCCTAGTGATACTGACTGAGTCCAGGATCCAGCTACAGAGGGGAGAGTTCATACACAGAAGGTTCAGATTTCTCACCAGCTTCTGGGGGATGATCATGTTGAATACTCAACTAAAATCAATGAACAACATTTTAATATAAGTGTCCTTCTTTTCCAGGTGGGATAAGGACAAGTGCAGGGCAGTAGAGATGGCGTCATGAGTAGTCTGGTTTGTACGGTAAGCAAATTGGAAAGGGTCCAGTTACTCGCGGAGTTGTGCCTTTATATGCCTCGATACTAGCCTCTCAAAGCACTTCATGATGATGGGTGTTAATGCTATGGGTCGGTAGTCATTGAGATAGGATACTGTTGACTTATTTGGCAATGAGATGATCTTATATTCCCTGAGCACACGTCCAGGTATATTGTCCAGGCCTGCCACTTTTCTTGGATTGACTCTGTAAAGAGTATTCCTGATGTCACCTTTGGCAGCAATTACAGCCTCAAGTCTTTTTGAGTATGATGCTACAAGCTTGGCACACCTATTTTTGTGCAGTTTCTCCCATTCTTCTTTGCAGACCCTCCACGCTCCATCAGGTTGGATGGGGAGCATCGGTGCACAGCCATTTTCAGATCTCTCCTGAATGTTCAGTTAGATTCAAAGCCTGGTGTCTGGCTGGGCCACTCAAGGACATTCACAGAGTGGTCCCGAAGCCACTCCTTTATTATCTTGGCTGTGTGCTTAAAGTCGTTGTTGAGCAACGCTGGAGCTCTGTCAGAATAACCATTGGGTTCTTGGTCACCTCCCTGACTAAGGCTCTTCTACCCTGATCACTCGGAATGGCCAATATTAATACTGAATGTAACTGAATGATAATGATGAATATTATTATTATTATGTTTTAATTATTAATTGCAGGATTATTAAAAGGGATGGAATACCGATTGTAAAAATCTGCTCACACAAACACTACCATGCAACTGCTCTAACATAACACAGACTGTACATATAATGTACAAATGAATCTAGTTCACCGTCTTAAAGCTTCACTGTATCTGCACAATTATTAAGTATAATCCATAATTTCGAGAATGCACAGTAAGTAAACAGTGTCCAGATGTGTTGGCTGTCATCAGTTGTGGATGTGGAGTCCTAGGAACAGCTACGATACTGTGCAGGACCCTCAAGCTTCCAGGCCTCTGGTAGAGGACCTGAGCTTGAAGGATAAAGACTGCCTGCAGGCGAGTGAGGAATTTATTTTATTTTTTT